>CM053507.1:150088023-150105294 GCA_028627145.1 Eidolon dupreanum | reverse complement strand
TCTAACTTGTGACCTTGGACATGGGTGGTAGGTGATCGACACCTGGCCCTGAAACATTGGCTTCGAGGTACAAAGGAGTGTGCCCAGTACTGACATGGGCAGTCTAGGACACTGGAGTGTGCCCCGTTTCAGTCCCCATGGGCTTGGCCAGTTGACATTGTCACCTCTGTGGTAGGGAGACACCCCCCTCCATCAGATTCCTTTCTCACCTCCCACCTGACCCCAGAGTATCCCCTTGACCTCCAAGGGAGCCAGAAGCTAGGGGAGACAGGATCACTGACTGTGCTTCACGTAGGCACGCAGCCATGGGGAAGCTGTCACCTAGTAGTGCCAGCCTAGAGTCCAGCGACCATGCAGGGTGACCATGGGTGACTCCCTTCTTAGCATCCCTGGCGGCTGGGCTTGCATACGTCCCGTAATGGGCGGCTCACTATCTACAGGCAACGCCCCCAGGATTTGGGGGCCCGGAGTGTGAGAAAGTTGTTCCATCTCCCCTGTGCTGGAATACACTCCTTCCTCACAGGTGCCACCAGGAACCTGGGAGAAGGGACCTCTCGCACTTGGGATGGGCGGAGGCCGCGGCCCCTCCGGGACTGTTCCCACCAGAAATACGAGGGCCTTAATGTTGGAGGTCTCGTCCTGAGTCAGGCCTGGAGGAATAACGGATGGGGAATCCGAACGGGCATGGTTCTGAGGCCAATCTAGAAACCTGCATCTGTTTCAGAGGAGGGAAGACAGGCCACACCCGTGGGCCTCTGTGGTGGGTCGTGCCTCGTGGAGGTGGGGATCTGCGCTGGGGAAGTACAGGGAGTTGGTACAGATTGGCCCTAGCTCAACTGGGAGGATTTGGTTTATTGTTTTGTGTTGGGTTTTGTGTCTTTTGAAAAACAAGAGATTGAGCCTTTTTATGACATGGATTTTACAGCGTAACGAGCCAGCGTAATTTCCCATTCTCAGCAGCAAGTGCACTTTTTACACTAATTGCATAATTAGACATAATGTACTAATTGCGGTAATGGATGACAGTCAACTAAACTTTAACTTTAAAAACAGGGAGGCGTTGCTGGGGGTGGTGGGGGGGGGCTTGGTGCCCCTGTGAGTTTTTTGAAGAAAAATGTGCTGGTGAGCTCCTAGCAGCTGCCTCTTGGGGGCCAGGGGAGCCACCAGGGCCTTCTCACCTTGTGATCTAGGCCACACCCCCTCCTCTCCTGAGGACCCCCCACCCCGCCCCCACCACCTTCATACCTCCCTCCCTCCTCGTCGGCTTCCCTTCTGCTCCCACAAGCCCCTGTGCTCCTGCCACTGAGCTGTCTGCTACTTATCCCCGTCCCCTGCCACGTCTGGCAGATTCTCTCCCAGGCTTCCAGACGCTGCTCCGATAGCCTCTCCCCTGAAAAGCCATCCCCGTCTTTTCCTTGACAGCCCTCCCGGCCGTAACCAACCAAGCCACCCCTACTCTGCTGCTCCCATCTCCCCAGTGCCCCCCTCTGCTGTTAGCAGTGAGAATGGACATCTGTCCCTCTGGTTAGTGAGCCCCAGGAGGGCAGGAACAAGGGCCAGTCCATCTCTGCTGCCCCAGGCTCACAAGGGCCCCAACAAGAGCCTGTGGTGTGAATGTGGGGTGCCCCGGTGGGCCTGTAAGGACGGGAGTGGGTGGGAGGAGTTGAGACCATTAATGGGACACTGACCCAGGATGGCCACATCTTCACCTGTCCCTGGAAGCCAAGCCAGGAGCCCTCCCTGCTCCCACGCTGCCTTTGTGCCCTGCACCATAGCCCACGCGGGGCCACATTGTAATGGCTTGAATAGGCGTCCTTGACCGCCTCCGAACAGAAAAGTCCATTCCCAGAAATCCCTATTTGATACGAAGGTTAGTTATTAATAATGTGACAACTAACATTACAATGTACCGACCCTGCTTGTGGCACGACACCATATATAGCTGACTCACTGAAGAGCTAACCCACCCACGGGGTGGGAGCCTCACATGGCAGCTGGCGAACGCCAGCCGCCGATGAAGGCCAAAACCAGGTGGCACCTAGCCCCTGCCTGGGCACCGACTCTGCTCTGAGGGCTCCGGGGCCCCGCGCTCTTGGCCTGCTCTCAGTCCTGCACCAGGCAGGCCAGGGAGGGCCACAGCCCCTGCCCCAGGGAGCTCACAGCCACGCACGTGGCTCAGGGCCCGGTGCGACCCCAGAGCAGCCCCTCAGTCCCATCAGGAACTGGGCTGTGGGGCTCCAGGCTGCTTGGGTGAGGGGAGAGCCCAGGAGGTACAGCTGTCCTGGGTCTGTCCTGCGTGCTCATAGTGGGAGGGGTCCCCAGATACCTGGCTTCTCCATCAATCCTGTGATCTTCAAGGGTGTTTTAACAGCCATGTCAATACCCCTGATTTTCCCCACGAAGGCACCAGACAAGGGCAGCAACCTGGCGGGGCTGAGGGCAGGAGCTTTGTCCTGACTGGCTGTGGTCCCTTCATGTCCCAGTCCCCTCTCACCTCACCTCTCTCCTGGCCCAGCTCAGGGTCCCTGAGCCCCTGTGAGCAGCTGACCCCTGTCTCCAACACCGGACTCCATGGCCTCCAGCTCTTGCCCGTGCAGACCGGCCTAGGGAGGCCCAGCCCACTGTCCCTAGTCCACTTGCTGCTCTCCCTCTAGTGGCCTGATGGCGTGAGGGCTGGGCAGTTAGGACCCCCAGCGGCTGTTCCTTTGATACCAGGAACTGGACAGCAAGATGTGACTAGAGGGGGTTGGAGAACAGCAAATTCCCAGGGGTCAGACTGTGGGGCTCAGCTCCCTCCACCCTGCTTGTGCCCTCGGCTCCCAGTGCCCTGGGCAGGGGGAGGGGCCAGATGCTGGAGCACCCAGCCGAACCCCTGCCGAGCCTGGGCCTTTGAGGAGACAGCCAGCAGCAGGGCTCAGCCTGCATCAAACCTGTCTCGTTCTATTTTCTCTCTGATTTAATTTTCCAGAGATCAGGGCCCGTCCACCTTCGCTGCAGAGGAGCCTCGCCTGCGTGCCCGTTTTCACTCGCAGGATTGAGTGGTCGATTAGTGGATCCGGCTGGTTCCGCTCGTCCTCTCCCTGCTCCCCGCCGAGGGCGGCCCTTCTGCCTTCCACGGGCCTCACTTAGGCCTTTGGCATCACCCCAAGTCCTGCCCAGGCCCACAGACCCCCAGCTTATCCCACATGCCCCCTTTGCCAGAGGCTTCACCTTCAAGTTTGGGGATAAGTCCTAGGAACAGAACTGTACAGAATGTGACCTCAAGCCAGGCCTGTGGATCAGACGGACTGCTTCATTTCTGAGCTCTGCTGTGGGACTTAACCTCTCGGGCCCTCAGTGTCCTGTCTGCTAAATGGGCATGATCAGAAGGGTCCCTCCTCAGGGCCACCTGCCTCAGGGTGGCCAGAGCCAACACTCAGCAAATGGGGCTGTTCCCGTGGCTGTCACGGTCTTCCTTCCCCCTCCCTTCCTCTCCTTTCCCCTCCTCACCCTCCTGTCCTTCTCCCTGCACCTTCCTCCTCTGCCTGGACAGGCTGGGGGCTGACTCGGGTCCAGGCCCCCCGCTGCTATCTTTCTGGGGCTTTGCAAAATGCCTCTTCAGTCTGATGGGGGCCTGTCCAGGTCACTAGTCTTGGGGCCTTTAGTCTCCTTGGTGGCTACCTCTGTGTTCCAGGCACCTCGGGTTGACCCTCTTCTAGTTAGCACTGTTGAAGCCAGTGGGGACCAGGCCGACCAGGCTGGCCCCTTCTGCCCCTGCGACTGTCCAGACTTCATGTCCGAGGTCACCATTCATCCAGGTGTCCTCCAGGCTCACCTCCCCTTTATGTGAAGCCACCCTGGGAAGCAGGTAGCTGGGCAGAGAGTCTGGGGTCCGTGAGGAGGCCTGGGCCCCACAGGCCCCAGAAATCCCCAGGCCAGAAGGCTGACCAGACGGGCTGTTTAACAACATAGTTACTAGAGCGGAAGGAGGTGAGGGTCCGGCTAGCATTCAGAGGCAAGGCGAGGAGTTGAGGGGAGACATGGAGGGACAGGTCTCAGTAACTGGCGAGGAGGTACCCTCAAGGGGAAGAGGACGCCTAGGTGACTGGTGGCCATATGAGATGGAGGGAGCAAGGACTCTTGGCAACGAGGGTGTACAGACTGCCTCCTGAGTTGTCCCTCGGGGCCTCAGCCACCCCTGCTCTCCCCATCCTCAGCCCCTGTGCCATTGTGCCCCGTGCCCTCCCCGCAAGCCCACCCGGCTCCAGCCAGCCCGTCCTCGTCGGGTCTGCTGTCCTTTCCCCTCCCATTCACCATCTCCTACGTGGGATGGAGCCCCTGCCTCGTCCTCCCCGTCACAGCTGGCACGGAGCTGCAACAACCTGCGGACCTGTGGCCTGCCCCTCTCCTGGGCCCCGCTGCCTGTGCGGAGGTGGGGGCCGTGCAGGCTGGGCTGCTGTGCGGGCTGTTGGGTTTTTCCAGTTAGCTCGTGAGGCCAAGGACGCCGGCAGGCATGCAATCCTGCTGTAACTGTCGAGGCCCTGAGCCCGCCGTGCCCCGGCCTGTCTGTTCCTTCGGAACTGGCCCCAGGGACCAGGGCTAGAGGCTGGGGCTCAAGGGGAGCCCGCCCCAGGCATGCTGTGGAGCTGCCCTGGGCTCTCCCTTCCTGCTAGGCCTGCAGGTGGAAAGCACCTCCCAGACCACACGAATGGAGAGATGACCTATCTCCCAGGGTGGGACCATATGCTGGGCTGTGTCACTCGGATCTCCCTGGGACACAGAGCTCAACTCAGGGCCCACCCCAGAAGACACGCAACGGGAGCAGGTCTAGGGAAATATAAAGTACCTGGGATAGAAAGAACGAGAGCTGTTGCATTCCAGAGGCTCGTTTGGGACTGGGGGCACAGGCTTGGCTGGTAGCTGGACCAGCCTGTAGAGTTCCAGAATTCTGCCCTCATCTCCCCAGAAACTGTCTCTAGCCCATTTCCTCACCCTTGCCAGGGAGGATGTTTAGATAGGCAGGGAAAGAGGGGGCAGGGCAGGGACAGTATGAGTAAAGGGGTGGCATAGCAGTAGGAATCAGCAGGGGCTGGGGACCCAGAGGCCTGGAGGTACATGCCAGGTCAGTGGGCTGCAGAGGCTTGAGCGCCGGCACCAGGGGTCAGCAGAAGTGTGTCGTGATGGGTCCTTGGGTAGAAGTGGGACAGGAGGAAAGCTGACAGGTGCAGCCCCAAGCTCCAAGGGGTAGCAGAGCTGCAGGCAGAAGTGGACGAGTCAGACCTAGGCCCAGCTGGCCCCAGAGCTCTGTTCTTGAGCATGGAATTGGGCGTGTGCCTTTGCCGAGGGTCCGTTGCGCACTCCGGCCGGCTGCCTGTGGACCTGGCTGTGGCGGTGCCCCCTCGGCGGCGTCCCTGTGTCTGGGCTCCCCTGTTGTCACTTCCAGGGCCCAGGCTGAGGTGCCGGAGACAAAGACAGGATGGCTTAGGGAGGGCCGGCCCAGGGAGGGGGTGGGGCTAGAGATGGCAGACCCCAGAACCCCAAGGCTGGCTGCCCAGGAATGGAAACCGATGGCTTTGGATCCCAAGAGTGTGGGTCTGGCAGGGAGAGCGGAGGCAGGAACCGGGCCGTGGCTGCCGCAGAATCTGCTAAACAATAGCAGTAGCAACAATGATGCCGGTTTCTTGCCGTCCTCGGCTGGCCTGTGGGGACTGCCCTTCTCTCGTTTAGTAGATCAGGCAGCAGTTCAGAGATGGGTGACTCAGAGCAAGGTCCCTGCTTTCAAGCCCTTGTGCCACCTGTCGGACCTCTGGGGTGTGACCTTGCCACCTGGAGACCCCCTCTCTCAGCAACCCCATCCCTAGCCCAGTCACCATGCCAGGCTGCAAGGGCCACCCTGGGCCCAGCGGGGAGGGACTTCTGGGCTCCCTGAGGAGAGTTGTCAGCAGGACGCATGGTCCAGCCTCAGATCTGGGGCAGCTGCTGCCAGGGACCGTCCTGGGAATGACCTTGACAGGGGCGGCAGGTACCGCAACGCCATCCCCTGCCTGCCCTGAGAAGCCAGGCAGCTGCGCCCCCTGCTGGCACACATGGGCCGGGGTGTGCTTGGCCAAGGCTTCATGCACTCAGCCTGTGCGGCTGAGACTGTGGGTATCACACACCCAGGGGCGCAGTCCAAGGTCAGGAGAGGGTGTGTTTTTAATGTCCCGAAACCTGAGCAGGAGGGTGGGGCATCTGGCTTTGCCACTCACAGTCACGTGTGCTTGACATGTCTTCTGTTTCTGAGCCTCAGGTCGCCCCACAGTGGGCACTGGGCTCCAGGCTCCTTGAATTCCCAGTGACCCCCTCCAGGCTCTGAACCCTCCTTGACCTCTGTCTCCATCCGGGGGGTCTCTGTCCTGAGGCAGGGCCCAGGAGCAGCGTGGCCTGGCGCCCACTTGGGGCCCCCACCCTCGCTGGCCGCGCTGCCTGCCCGCTGATCGCCGCTACTCTGTGGGGAGCAGCAACTTCACCACAAATTATTCTGTTCTCAGAGAAGGACAAAAAGAAAAGAGAAGCCGGAAGGGATGAGGGTGGGAGGAGGAGATGGGGGAGCCGGCTTTGTGTGGCGCTTTAACCCTTGGACTGCCAGGTGCTGGGTGGGCAGGGGCTCCGGAAGCCCCCGGTCCCCCACTTCCTCCCCCATCAGATGCCGGGGCCTTATCTCCCCACGTCTCGCTGTCACTGCCGACCTTATCTCTCCTGCCTGTCTGTCTCTCATCAGCTGCCCCTCCCACCTCCTTATCTCCTCATCACCTCTCTGTCTCCCCACATCCCTCCGCTTCTGCACTGCCTGATGGCACAGGCTGGCGGCAGGAACTCGGTCATGGCGGCCAGGCCTGTGACCCCTTGCGGAGGATCCAGCTTGGGGCATGGACCTCATGGGTTCACCTGGATGGACCTGGTCAGGCTCAGAGCCATGCAGGGGTATACGATGCATACACACACACACACACACACACACACACACACACACACACAGATGATTTACACTCCCACATGTGTGTACACACAGGCCCTCCCCCCAAGAAGGAGGGAGGGGCAGATTTGCTCCCCCACGTGCCTTTTCTTTTCTGGTCCCTGCTCTCACATGCTGTGCCCTGAATGACAGGGGAGGCCCTGGGGGTGCTCAGAGCTCCCGCCACAGTTTCTGCAAGTTCTCCGGGGCAAGGCCAGCAGAAAGGGATGCGGACGCCTGAGCCCATGTGAACGGGTGACTGTGTGTGTGATGCACGTGTGGGTGTGTGGGCGTGTGGGTGTATGTACACACGTGGGTGTGAGAACATCTTTGTGTTGATGTGTGTGCGTGCTGTGCGCTTACCGGCTCCATCTCCCCACTACACCCTGCCTCGTACCCGGCCCACACTTCCCCTCTGCCGCGCTCAGTCACTCTGAGCTAGTCAGGGGATTGCTGCTTATGGCCCCTCGAGGAGAAGCCCTGAGTCCCAGGGAAGGCAGCGACAACCCCATCCTACCAACCACAACCGATACGCGCTGTGGGGCCCATGACCGTGCCCTTCCTCCAAGTCCATGAAAGCACGGAACCCAGATCCCAGACCTCCGTGCTTTCTCTTAGTAGCCGAAGCCAGGAGCGAGGTGGGGGCGAGGACTGAACTGTGCCGTGCACAGAGAAAGTGCAGGGGCTGTGGCGTGGGGATCGCGACCACCCTGGCCTGACCCCTGGCTTCTGCTTCCTTCCAGATCTACAAGGACAACCGGAATCTGTTTGAGATACAGGAGAACGAGCCTCAGAAGTTGGTGGAGAAGGTGGCAGGGGACATCGAGAACCTGCTGGACAGGAAGGTGCAGGCCCTGAAGGTAGGTGCGATGGCCAGGAATGAGGGAGGACCTGGCAAAGTAGCCCTGCGCTGCGAGGGTGATGTCCTAGCCTGCCACAAACACACGGCCCTCCCGGCCCTCTGAATGCAGACTGGGCCCCCACTGGCAGGGCTGTGCCCACGTGGACTTTGGGCCGCTGGGGCAGGGACAGGACGGTTTTTCTGGAGTAGGCTATGTGAGGGGTGACCTGGGATCTTGGGAACCCTGTGCGGGTGTGATGGTGGGGCCCAGGCAGGCTCCGCACCCCCTCCTGTTGGGCTTGGGTCCTCCATTCCTCTGCTGTCTATGAGTATGCCCTGGGTGAGCACCTGGCCAGGGTGGTGACCTGTTGATGGCTGAGAGGATGGACCACAGGCTCTGAGGGGGAGGAGGTGTGAAGGGACCTTGAACAAAGCTGTGGCCGTGTGATGCTAGGGAGCCCTTGCTCTGCCCATGACTTTGAATGTTCCTCTGTCCGCCGTTGGACCTCGGTCTCGCCCTCTATATTCAGAGAGGTTGTGCCTGTCAGCTCCAAGTCACTGCAGTTCTATGAGGTGACAGAACCCGCTGGGCTGCCCTGACTGGCTCTACAAAGCCAGCTGAGCCCTGGTACTCTACCTGCCCCCCAGGGAGAGCATCTGCGAGGGGCCTCTGGAGCCCCCGTGTCCTGGGCAGGCTGTGCAGTAAACGTGGGAGGGGGTCCAAGCTGCCTCCGGATCAGAGGCACAAACGTGGCTACCCCAGCCTGTGTCAAAGGGATGAGTCCAATAAAAAGGAATGAAGTACTTTACACGCAACAAAGTGGACGAACTTGAAAACATCACATTAAGACAGAAGCCAGTCACAAAAGATCACCTATTGTGTGATCCCATTTCTGTGAAATGTCCAGAATAGGCAAATCCATAGAAATGGAAAGTACATTAGCGGTTGCCTAGGGCTAGAAGGGAGGGAATAGGGAGTGTCTGCTAATGGGTATAGGGTTTCTTTTTGGGGTGATGGAAATATTCTAAAATTAGACTGTGGTAATGGTTGAACAACTGTGAATATGCTAAAAAATCACTGAATTGTGTACTTTATGTGGGTGAATTTTATGGTATGTAAATTATATCTTGATAAAAGCTATTAAAAAAAAAAACAGATGAGCGAGTCCACTAAGCCACTCCCAGGCTCAGGCCAGGGTCCTGGCAGGGTCAAGTCAGGGCAGCCATGCAGACCAAACCCCCACCACAGCCAGACCCCAGGAGAGAACAGAAACCCCCCTCCCTAGCATCTGGGCCCTGCTGTCCCCCTGGGGTCCCCTGCCTGCCTAGTAGGACCTGGGATCATGCAATAGAGAGAGACTGGCATCCTGGGACCAGAGGCCCAAAGGAGGTAGACCCTGAGGCCTCCCACCCACTGTGGACCCAGAGAACCCAAAGCGGGGTCCAGCCAGACCTAGTCACAGGTTGGGGACAGGTGGGGAAAGGAACTGTCATGGGGAGAAAGCAAAGCCAAGCCTTCGGCCGGGGTAGCAGTCCCCATGGGTCCAGCAGAGTCTCCCAGATCATGGGAAATTTCTGTTTGCTCCCCACCCAGCCAGCCGGCACATCACGTCCCACCTCCTTACTTTTCCTAGAACTGGGCGTGATCTGGACGCTCTTCCCCCGTTTCTCTTTTGTTTTGTCTCTTTGTCTCTCCCTCCTTGCTTTCTCCCAGACCCCCATTTGCCCACTACTTCCTTGCTTTGCTGCCCGTTCCCCTGCCCACTTCACAGAGTACAAGCTGCCGGCCCTGAACTTGTGTCAGAACCGTCTGATAAACTTGAGGAGCACCCTTCAGGCCTTTTAGGCCTACCGCCCACCCCGGCTTCAGTCACCATAGCGGGGGGCACTGAGTGGTGGCAGTGACAGATGCCCAACCTGCCCTCCATACCTGGAGCTCAGGACCCAGCCCCTGCCCATCCCTCCAAGCCCTGCAGAGCTGGGCCCCTCCCCAGGCTTCTTTCCCCGCTCCTGGAGGAACAGTCAGCTTGGGAGGCCGGGGAACCCAAGGCCTGGGGTCCTGATCCCAGCCCTGTCCCCGTACCACATGCCAGACCGTGCCCCATGAGCCAGGGCAGGCGTCAGCCTCCTTTCTACTACGCCCGCAGCCAGCCCATGGCCTGGTACACAGTTGGTGCTAAATACAAATAATTCTCAATGGAAGAATGATGGAAAAAGACACACACTGATCGGGCACTGACCACGTGCCGAGTCCGCCACACGACATTCTCACAGCAACCCCGTGAGGGAGGCCCACGTCACAGACAGGACACTGAGACTCGGGTGCCGTGAACCAGGCCAGGATGTAGCAGAGCTAGGATTTGAATCCAGGTCACTCGGACCCTAAGCTGGGCCCTTGAGTCCCCATATTATTCCCGAGGTGAGCACGGAGCCCACAGCCCTCCCTCCCCAGCACCCTCCTGGCCAGTGAATGCCCCTGCTGCCGCGGCCCCCGCTCCAGGCAGCAAGATGCTCCGGCCTGTGTCCCCAGGGGAAAGGGAGGACCATCCTCCTCCCAGCCTGGTCCTAATTGGTCTAGATGAGCTCTGGTCTTAATTATGTTTTAAATTTGCTTTTAATCAAGCCCTAGCCCTTTTCTCCTTTCCCACATTTGTTTGCAGCCTGAGTGCATATGGAGGGAGGGACATTGAGGGTCTGGGCCCCCCACCCCCCACTCCCATAGTTCCTCTCTCCCTGGACCCCATCCAGTAATCCAATTTAAATCCTCTTGCTCTGGTCTGGAATTTTAATTTGGGGCTTGCAAAGAGGGAACTGAGCAATGCAGGACGAAGTTCATTGTCTCACCTAATCAGGTCCAATCAGATGTTTGTAACGAGTTTCTCCAAGATGCATAGGGCAGTTTATGGGGTCAAGAGTCAGGCAGGAGCAGACCAAGCCAGGGGCTTTGTCACACAGGCAGCCAGCATCCCCGGCCAGGATGGATGGGGACTTCAGCTTTGGAGAACTGAAGAGGACCTCTCTCTCGGAACTTCTAATACCCAGGGAGATGGGTCCTCCGGGCCTGCACTGTCAGGGTCTTGGGTCCCAGGAAGGGGAAGAAGGTGACTGTGTTCTTATAGCAGACTGGAGGCAGCTGGACCCAAATCGGGATTCGCCTGTCCTCCCAGCTGGTGCCTGACACACGGCCCCTCTCTCAAAGGTCATCTCTTTGCGGTCATCGTCTTTCCTCCATCTGTTCACCAGCGTTCACAGCGGCCTACTGTGTGCAGGCCAGCGCTGGGTGTGCCCTCATGGAGCCCTCATTCTAGTCCCATCCCAGGCCTCAGTTTCCCTCTCTGTAAAATAGGGACGTGGAACTATCTCTGCCCCATGCGTCTGGTTTCACGGCTTCAGAAGCCATCGTTTATAAAGGCCACCATGGAAACAGTGTCCCTGAAGATCATGCCACCTTCAGCACCATCCCTCGCACCTCTGCGGCTGTGGATGAGGAGTGACCCCATCGCGGGGCATCCCAGCCTCCTCACAAGGACACGGACGAGGACTTTGTGGCTCCATGGGCCTAGTTCCCAGAGAACGGGAAGCACAGGGCCAGAGCAGCCAGGCCGGAGCAAGTTCTTGAGGGACATCAATAGTGGTGAGAACTCTGCTTTTGGGGAGAGCATTTCACCTCTGACCTCAGAGAAGCTGGAGGCCGTGGAGAGGCCTGGGTGGGGATCCAGGACTTAGGGCCTCGGCCCCTAAGCTCTGCCCTTCCTACCGTACCCACGTTCTCCATGCTCCACCTCCAGTTCTTGTGGGGGCCAAGACCTCCGCAGATGCCGTGCCTTTGCACCTTTGCCTTCACACAGTGTCTGTAACCCTGCTTGCACCCTGGAGTCATCTGAGGAGTGTTTAAACCGTGATGCCCAGGCCCCGTTCCAGACTGGGAAGGTCAGGCTTTGTAGGGGTGGGGCTGGGCTTCAGTATTTTTCACTGAGGCTGGGCTTTGGTATTTTTCACTGCTCCACAGGTGATTCCGTGTAGATTCAGAGCTCAGGATATTTCCCCTGAAATGGCAGAAATAATTCCTTCCCATGATTACTGACCTCTGAGTACGTGCCACGTGCCTGGCCTAAGAACATTCTGGATCTCCCCAAATCCTCCCTACAAGGGAAGGTTTACTCTTCTTATCCCCATTTTACATTTAAGGAAACTGAGCCCCAAAGAGGATAAGCCCCTGGCCCCAGGTCCCACAGCAAAACCAGGCTTTAGATCCAGGCAGTCGGGCTCCAGACCCCACACAATGCCCCCAACACTGCCCTCCTCTGCGCTACTACTAGTGGCCACATGGAATTTGCTGTCCACAGGGAGACAGGGTTCTGGTCTCCTCTGATGGAGCTTGCTCTGGGATGGCCTAGTGACCTTGGGCAAGTCCCTGCCCCCACAGTTTCTTCCTCGGGCAGTGGAGACAAGACACTGAGCCCTCCCTCCCAGGCCATCCCCACAAGGCCCAGATGGATGGGACAGGGGGCGCAGTCATGACCCTGGTTCGTTCTTGGGGCTCCAATGGGCAGTGTTCCCACCTTCAGTGGCCTCTCTGGGGAGCAAGCATCATTTAAAGAGTAAAATTAAAAACCCTTCTGCACATAGCCGCCCTGCTTTTGCCGTTAATGGCCGCTTAACCCAATTAAGCTGATTCGTTGTTGGCAGTGTGACCCGTCTGTTCAGGAACTGGGCTGTGGGCTGGGCGTTCAGATGAGCAGGAGGAATGAGCCAGGGGCCTGGGCCGAGGGGCAGACACCCCTGGTCAGGAGGGAGAACACCCCCCCCCCGCCTCGTACTCTGCTTTCTTTCTCGGGCTTCACCTGACCCAGGTGTCTCGGTGTCGGCACTGTTGACATCTTGAGCAGGTAATTCTGCATTGTGGGAGCCGCCTGTGCCCTGTAGGATGTAGCGGCATCTCACTAGATGCCAGTAGTAGTTCACCACTCCCCCACTTGTAACAACCAAAAGTGTCTCCGAATGTTGCCGAATGTCCCCTGGGGTCAAAGTCCCCCCCTGGTTGAGAACCACTGGTCTAGTGGGACAGAGAGATGCAGCATGGTGAGTAGAAGTCCCACAAGCAGGGGACATCAGGGACCTCAGAGGCGTGACAGGATGGGGCGGCCCCAGCAGGAGGAAGATCCCTTCAGTTCAAGAGGGTAATAGCGAGCGTGGGGCTGCCTGGAGGAGGCGGCAAGGATTTAGGGGCAAAGTTAAATAGCGAGGCAGCTGGAGACCAGTTCAGAACTGGGTCCACCGATGCGTTCATCGATAGGGGTTGGACAGGCAGTTTAGCCCTGGGAGGACAAGATCCTGGCTGTCACTGCCAAGGCCTGGCCCAGAGTAAGAGCCTCTGAAACATTTATAGAACAGGTGCCGGAACTGTGGCTCTGGGTTCTCGCTTTCAAAGGCACAGGGATGGTGGACAGACAGGCAGAGGATTCTGCACCATTGGCCGCCGCCGCCCACCCTTCTCTGGGCGATTAAAAGGTGTGTACGTGGGGCTGGCGGTGGCTTCTGCCTCCCCTCCATTAGGAACATTAAGAGATCTTGACCCTTCCACTTTCCCGCTCTTGAAAGGAGCCGCCAACACATGGAGCCAGTTAGGCGCTTGCGTGGGCACCCAGGGCCCCAGCAGCCTTTTCTCCCTGATTGCGGCGTTTATAGCTCATTATTCTCCCCTCACCCAAACATCACCGCTGCTTTCTGGCAAGGTGCCACTGCCACCCAGAAGAGCCGACTGAGGCCCCCAGGGACAGGGCGCGGGGGGAGTGTTGAATTAGTGAGTGGGCATGTGTTGAATGCCTATTATGTGGGAGCTCTTGGGACCTCCGCCTACAGAGAGGGGCCAGCGAGTAAACGAGGCGAGGCAGACACGAGGAAGAGACCAGGCAGCCTGCGGTGGTAGAGGGCAGCCACTCCTGGACAGGGTCCGAGGGAGCTCTTTGGAGGGGAGCTGCTGTCCAAGCTGCATGCACGGGAGGGTCCTGGGGAATCAGCATTGAGCCTGGGCAAAGCCAGGCTGCTTCTAGCAACTATAAGGACGGCCGAACCCAGAGACCCTTCGAAGCCCTCCAGGCTGAGTTGGCAGGGCAGGGAGCTGGCCTCCCTGGGAACCAAGAGGGAGACAGTGCAGGTGGGGCGCAGCTAGGGCGTGGGTATGGTTAGGGGATGTTATGTGGGGCATGGGGGGGCGGGGCAGGAAGACCCTGGGGGAGGACACATTACTCCCTCTTCTTCACCCACCTGCCCCAGCAGGTGGAGGTCAGACGAGGGCTTGGCTTGGCCTGTTGGGCCTCAGGAAAGGCCAGGCTGTGAGTTTTGGGCTGGGCTCCCTCGGCCCCCAGGATTGTGCCTGTGGAGCAGGCCCCTCTCCCGGCCCCTCCTCCAAGGTGCAGGGGCCCCAGGATGGGTCAGAGAGCTGTGGTGGTTCCTCAGCATCCACTAGCCAAAGGAAGGGTCTAGGGTCCTGGGCCGCAATGTCCCTGAGGCCCGCGGAGCCTGGTGGGTCAACCTTACACCCATCACCCTGCCGTTGAGTTCTCCCCAGTGACTGAAGGTCAGAGGGAGAGGGGTGAATGCAGCCACATGTCCGGCCAGGAAGGACAACATCTTGCTTGCCCTAACCAGTATCACCCACCTCCTGTGGGGACACCTTGGCCGAGGCACTGCAGGCCCAGGTCTCAACCCAAGAGGGCGTATCTGAGCCTCTCCTGCCTGATGGCTCCCCTCACGATGCCAGGCACATCCCCTGGGGGGGTGCCATTCAGTCTCCCTATCCTTCATGTGCTCACTCAGTCACCCAGCAAACCTCTTCACTGCCCCCAGCCTGGCCCTAGGCATGGAGCCAGTCTCTGCTCGCTGCGAAGCAGAATTCCCATTTTACAGATGAGGAAACAGGCTCAGAAACAATGCCAGCCCCGACCACTGCCTGGCTGAGAGGAATCACGAATCCCCGTGCTTACCCTGGTGCCCGAGCCCATGTGCCTGCCTGGCCCTCCCACAGCTCCCATGGGTTGGGAGGAAGCAGAGCGTGCTAGCTGGGACACAGCGGAAGCCCGGGTGGGAGAGGGAAAGGTGGCGGGTGCCAGGAGAGAGAGGGCAGAGCACCAGCGAGGACCTCAATGGGAGGGCAGTGGGGACAGCTGGAGAAGGTGGCTGGCGGGGTGAAAGAGGACTACAAATGCCAGCAGGAGCCATCGCCCTGAGTTCCCTGCCCACCACAGGAGGGCAAATCTAGGGCATAGGGGCTGGGGTTGGCCAAATGGAGAAAATGAATCCTGGGCCCAAAAGAGACACACAGACTACACTCCCCAGAGAAGCCTGCGCCCAGGGGGGATCCTCTGCTGCTTTGCCTACCTCCCCCGGGGCCCTAGCCAGCAATGGCGGGGGAGGGGGAAGGGGGGCAGATGCTAGGAGGTGGAGTAAAAGAGCCTGCAGGTGCCACAGGGACAAACCAGTCTAATTTAGGATCAGAGAAGTGAGAGATTTAATTGAATTTTGATAGTGTCTGGCCCTTCGTTCTGAAATCCTCGTGCATGAGGGCTAGGGGAGGGTGGGGTGTATCTCAGGCAGGACAAGCCAGCAGCCCAGCCAGTCCCTCTCTTCCAGGACCACAGATTTTGAGAATGTAGACAATAAGCTATGGGATCCCACTGTGCAGAACAGCTGACATGGGAGGGGCAAGTCTAAGAAGACAGCCTGGAGGAGGTGGTATTTGAAGTGAGCCTTGGAAGGCAGGTAGAATTTCCAAAGGTGGAGGAAAGGAAGAAGGAAGCCACGTGCGTGAGCATAAGTGACGCGTTGTGAGCTGGAAGGGGAGCCTGGCCGTGCAGCCTGTGTGTCACGGTTTCCACCCAATGGGAGAAAGAATGGGGAGGAGACAAAGGCGGGGGGCAGGGCTCGCCTCGCCGCCTGAGTTCTGAGGCGGGAGCTGCACATCTGTTAGTATGGCTCCTCGTCAGTGCAGGCAGCCTGAGGAGCAGCCAGTCATCTCCCTCACCTCATTTTCTGTGGCTTAAAATACACAGCGAGCGGTGCCTCTGCTGTAGCAGCGAGCACCTGGAGAAGCGAGCCCACAGGGTGCTGGCGGGAAGGCTCAGAGCCAGACCCAGCCTCGGGGTGTTAGGGTAGCAGCAAGGCCCCCCGAGGCCCCTCGAGGATCCCTCAGCTGCCTCCTCCGGGCTTACACCCGAAGGCTGACCAGCCCAAGGCACCGTGGTGACCCTGGACGGGGGCCCCTGAGTTGACCCTGGCTCGTCGTGGGGGACTTCGGCCTGTTTTCTGAGCGCTGAGCGCCCGGTGTGTATAAGCCCTGTACTACAGATGCAGGGACGTCGGCAGGAGATCGGGGGGGCCCCTCCTTCAAGGAGTACAGTCTGCTCAAGGTGGCAGTGTGTCCTTACCACCCACCAGGTAAGGTAACTGACCAGGCCTAGGGGATCCCTGGGGTGGGGGGGGGGAGTGAGAGGCAGAAGTTGCTGATGATTTAGCCAGGCACAGAGGGAGATGGTCCCAGGCAGAGGGCACGGCAGCGCAGAAGGCCAGAGGCAGAGAGACTGTGTGCGTGTCTGCCCCAGCGTCTGTCTGCGTGTCTGCACGTGTGTGTGACGAAGCGTGTTGCCCGCTGGCCTGGCTGCAGCACACGTGCACACGGGTGCACTGGGAGGTGGGCTGGAGGCAGAGGCGTGCCTGGGTCACTCTCAGTGCAGATACCGTCCCTTGGGATCTAGGTGAGACCTCACCTGGTGACCACGGTGTACACAGTCCCGACCCTCGCCGCCCCCCAAAAGAATCTCTGGGCATGCATGAGTCCCCTCAAAGATGCAACGTGGTACATAGTGCATGTGACCAGACTCGAAGTAAGAAGATGGCCAATAATTAGGGGTCTCCCCCTCTGCTGCGGGCCCCCCCGCACCCCGTACTTGTAAATCTCACATTCTCTGGGCCTCAGTTTCCCTACCTGTACTGTAGGAACAAGCGCAGCCTCACAGATCGGTCATCAGAGTTTACGCCCAGGCCTTGGTGACACCGATTCAGGAAGGAGTGCTCGTGAGGTGTCACATGGGTGGGCCCCGTGGACAAGACTGCCCTGTGCCCCTTTAGCTCCACCCAGCATGTGGACCAACACTGGGCTGTAGGACCTCATGCCAGTCCTCCCCGGTCTGGACACCTCGTCAAGGGCCCACCCCTAGTCCCACCTCTGCGGGCCACACTCTCCAAGCTGCTTGATGCTTCCTGCCTCCTGGCACAAGCACTGGGGCCCTCGTTTGGGAGGCTGGTCACGGCTGTCGGGCCCTTTGTTCCGGCCTTCCTGTGTTTGCCCACTCTGTGCCTCGGCAAATGGGAATCACAGCATGTTTGCTGTGTCAACACCAGCTGGAACCCAGTTATCGAGATAGCTGAGGGTGTGAGGCCCCGTCCGCCTGCCCCCCGG
>CM053507.1:149983229-150087523 GCA_028627145.1 Eidolon dupreanum | reverse complement strand
GGTATGCAGGAGGCTGGAACCCTCCTGTATGCCACGATCCCCCTGTGTCCCTGATGCCACCAACATCAGGTCCTCCCCCCAAAACCATGAAACAGGACAAAGAGAGAAAGGGAGGCACTGGCGCAGCTGGAGGGGTGGCCGCGGGAACACCGGGGCGTCTCAGGGACGGAGATGCACGCAGGACCCGCCACGGCCTGTGAGGGAGCCCAGGGCCCCTGGAGGCTTGAGAGCGCGGGGCCGCCAGCCGTGCCCTTTCCTGTCCTTGCGAAAGTCTTGCCTGAAAGGTTGGAGGCGAAGCCCCGCGCTCATCTGCAGTCCTCCCGCCGAGCCGCGCGCTCTCGCTGCGGAGGGAGAGCGCGGCGGAGCCGTGTTTATAACCCCCTTTCAGATAACAAATCACATTTTCTTTTCGCCAGCGAGTGTGTTGAATTGATATTTTTTTTCCCCTCGGTTTAATGGGTTTGTGTGTTCAGGAATGATCTTCATCAACCGAAACTCTTTATCGTGTTTGATGTAATGTCAGCTTTCATTACGCGCTCGGGTCGGAGCCCGGCGCGGGGAGAGGCCGAGCGCCCTGGAGCCCGGGCCCGGCCCCGCCCCGCCCCGCCCCGCCCCGCCCCGCCCACTGGGCTCCAGTCTCTCTGGGCCCGCGGGTGGGCGAGTGTGGGAGGGGCTGGAGATGGGTTCCGAAGGCGGGTGGAACGAGGGTGCAAAGCCTCTCTTATCCCTGCCATAGTGTCCCCATCCGTGCGTTGGGGTCACAGGGCTGTCAGGGAGGACCCGGGATTCAATGTGTGCAAAGCACGAGACACAGCAGATGCCTCAGGTGACTGAAACTATCAAGTGGCCTTCGGTTTTACGTTCATCAGGAGGTTGTGGTCTAGGCCAAGATGGTGCCAGGCGTGTGGTCAGTGTTCCCGAACACTTGCAGTGTGCCTGCGGGTCCAGCCAGAGGCCTGACTCCCCGCCCCCAGACCATTGGTGGGAAACAACCCACGACTGCTCCACACAATAAGCCCCAGTTTGACCACCTCGAACCGTGGCCTCAGACCCAGCACCTGAGCAGTCACCACGGCCAAGCCCCTCCCTTGAAGCCTGAGGACTATGAGCTCAGAGAGGGAGCTGTGCAGCTGGGAGGTCACACAGCAGATGAGGCCCAGCCAGGCTGGGGCCAGGGGTGGCCAGGATGACTTCTGCCCACCACGGAGTACGTGCTGGCTCTGTGCTTACTGTTTTACGGCCAGACCCATGGTCATACTTGATCGTCACCCCCATTTTGCAGACCACTAAGAAACAGGCCAGTGAGCAAGGAACCGCCAGAGCCGTGCCCCAGGTTTTGCCGTACAAAACGAGGCTGAGGAGCACCAGGGGAGCGCGACTCCAGCAGTGGCCCTATTCCACGTCCTGCCTGGGGCCCATCAGGGCAGGGCTGGGGTGGCCCCTCCTGAGCACGTAGCACTTTCATGGCACCAGATTCACCTTCTGGCGGCCTCTGTCAGCCATGCTCAGTGCTGATTAAAGATCATTAAACATGAAATTAGCCCGTTTGTGTTACGGGTCCCCTGGGTGGCCAGTGATTATGACGCGCAGATGGCCGAGAACCTAGGCGGCAGGCAGGCTGGTCAGGCCAGAGCGGGCGGGGCGGGCACGGGCAGCCGAGGGCTGGGAGGCAGGCTCGGGGGCCGGGCTTTGTTTTCTCCCGATCCTGTTGTGCAAACCCCCTTGCATTTCACAACAAATCACAGATAATTAATAAGTACATGCCCGTAATGAGCAGGCTTTTTAATAGAAGAAATTGGAAGATGCCGCGCCGAGTCATTATTTCACTCCTGCCCAGACTCGGCTCTGTTTTTCCATCTTCTTCACTCCCCCTGGTTCTGCTTCGGCCAGGGTCTCTGCAGACAGGCTGGTTCAGACCCCTTGCAGAGACCCTGGAGTCAGCAAGAGCCACTGAGGACGGTCCCCGGCCCCCCAGGGGAGGGGCGCCCCGGCCTGACTCATCCTGCCTCCCTGGGTAGCAGCTCTGGCTGGAGGAATCTGAGGAGGCCATTCCAGACCTTGCGGCCGGGGGTCCTGGTTGCGCCTCCAGAGACCTTGGGCTGTGAGTGTTGAGGCCTCTCTCCCCAACCAGGAGGAAGACATCGTGTACTATGATGCCAAGGCTGATGCTGAGCTGGTAAGTGCCCGCGCCTACGCTGGGGGGAGGGGCAGCTGCCAGGGCCGCCGGCCCTCTCTGAGCTAGTGGCCTCAGCTGGAAAATGAGTGATGCCTCCAGGCTGTGTCTCTGTGACTAAGGGGCACGGCTTCACTGCACAGTGTGGCGCAGGCCTGGACCCCAGCCGTGGGCAGGGTGGTGAGGCGCCTGGACCCCCTCCCATAGATCAGTTCAGGTGCCAGTGTGGAGAGGGGTGCTGAGTTGTACGAGAGCAGGGAGGGGAGGGAGCAGTCGGGGAGGGCTTCCTGGAGGTGGCAGGCAAGGCCAGGATGCAGGATGCAGTGCCGTCAGGTGTTTCAGGTCAGTGCAGGTTCCCTTCCCTGTGGTGAGGGGAACAGCAGCTCAGTGTGCTGAGCACCCCACAGCCTGGCCCCAGGATTAGTGCTCAGCCCCATGCTCAGCCAGTCTCGCCCCTGCTGCAGGGGCAGCCCAGGTCCTCTGTGCCTGTTCTTCAGATGACAGAGACCATTTGGGTGGGTGAGGGCCTACAGAGGGGACGAGGGTATCGAGGGGCAGGGCACACGGAGTGGACCTGTCAAGGCCCAAATCCATCTGCCTGCCTTTGAGGTAAAAGTAGTTGAACCCAGCTGTCTCCTCTGAAAACGGAGTTGTCACAACGGCTCAGCCTCTGGGGTCCCACCTGTGCTGGCTGGTGCAGGACACCCAAAATCCAGTCTTTTTCTCCCTGTCAGCCTGGGGCGCCTCCTGCAGGGAGCTGGCTGTGTCCGGTGACACCAGGAGGTCAGCAGGAAGGAAGGGATCCCTGCAGGGGGTCCACGGTGCCAGGCAGGCCTGGGGGAGCCATCGAGAGGGCGGGTAGGCAGGGGCCCTGAGAAGGAGGGGTGGGTGGGCTAAAGCAGGTGTGCTTCCCCCTTGGCTGAGCCTCTGTGGCTCCCAGAGAAGTTGCTAAAATTAAAGCTGGAATCTGAAATTCAAATGAAGAGCGAACCTTTAATTAGACCCTGAATCTAATTCCTTACCCCCCTCAGCAGCGGGCTGTAATTTTAGCAATCAGTGCATTAAATATAAACCAGGAGACTGCGATGGCCCACCATACAAAGCCCTGGGCATGGGGCTGCCGCTGAGGGGCTCTTTGGCCTATGAGGGGGCCTAGCCCCCTGCTAGGACACTGAACCAGCGCCAGCAGCCCCAATGCATCCAGGACCCCCAGCCCCTAGCGTTAAATCAGATTCCCTGCCCCTACCCCTTTGGCCATCTGCTGGGGCGCTAGGGGCAGCCCAAGGAGGAAGATCACCCCAAGCAGGGCCAGGCCGGGGTCAGGTAGCCCAGACACCTGGCCCAGCCCAGCCCTGGCATAAATTCTGCACACACACACATTTGCTGACTCCCCTTCTTGTTGTGTTGTATTGTTTTTTTAATCTTTGCCAGAGGTACAGTTAGAGATCTTTCTAGACCATTTACTTTTAAATTACCAGCCAGAAGGTGGGGGTGGGGGAAAGAGAAGGAAGGAAAAAGTTCGCCAGCTGATAGCTTATCAGAACAGAATCCAAATGTCACATTAGTTGGGAAAGTTGGGAGATTAAATTCTCCGGCGCCCTTCATCTGCCGCTGACATTTCGGGGGCTTTCTTCTCGTGAGCCTCCCCTCCTCCTCGAAGAACGAAGAACGTGAGTGGCTGACGCCTCAGAGGCGGCGGCTCCCCGCTCTGGCCTCTGCGGGGCCCCTGCCTGCCCGGCTTTACCCAGCACCAGGAGCTTCAGAGGGTCCTCCTAGGGTGTGCCGAGGTGGGTGGAGGGGCCGCACGCTGGGAGACGCAGAGGGAGGGCCGCACATGGCTCGGGTTGTGCTGTACGAATTTCACTCTTAAAGAGATGAAAAGGAGTTTGCTGCAGGCCCTTCGGAGCCATGCCAGCACCCACACAGGCCAGCCACTGTCCCCGCCATCCGGGAGCACTCCCAGGGTGGGGAAAGCATATCCAGCTGGGTGGAGAGGCAGATCACCCCGACGAGACGCAGCCTGGGCAAACGCCTGGAAGTGGGAGCCGAGGGGTGCGCCAGGACCCGGTGAGCGGTGGGGTCAGCTGTCACGGTGCCCTCCACAGCAGAGAGATGAGTCGTGCCCTGTCGAGGGTGGGAACAGGTCTTGCCAGGCAGCGAGGGAGCATGTGGGGGGATCAGCTGCTTAGCTCCTCCCTCCCAGGACACAAGCCCCAGCTCTGCCCCCGTCCTGCCTGCCTTGTCCTTGTCTCCCCTTCACTCCACCACCAGCTTGCCCTCCCCCTTGCACACCTGCACCCATGCCCGTCCCCGCCCCCCTCCCCGCGGCTCCGGCATCAACACCGTCATCGCAGACCCACTCCTGCCAGCCGGTGGTGGTGGGCGGGGGCTCACAGCGCATGCCCAGCCTGCCTGGCCAGAGACGCAGTAATTGGCACCTGTCAGACAGCTGCAGCCCATTTTAGAAAGTCACGGGGGCTTTTACAGTCCCGCTGCTAGCAGGCGCCGCAGACCCTCCTCCCAGAGGTCACCGATCTCGGTGCTAGCCCCTGCTCCAGCCCGGCTCTCCCCAGGACTCCCCAGCTCAGCCCCAGAGCCACCCTGCTGCGGGGGTGGGTGCCCCTGCCCCAGATGGGGCCAGCGACCTCTCCCTGCTGCCAAAGGAACTCCGTACAGGGACTGGGTGGGGCCTGGTGGGGGCCGTGAGTCCCAGAGCTCCTGGGAAGGGCTGACAGGCCCCCTGTGATTGCACAAGGCATGTCCTCAGGCAGAGGTCTGCAGCCCACTCCTCGCTGGCTCCAAGATTTGCCTCCTTCACTGATAACTGGTTTCCAAGGATGTCAGGAAGGGGTCGGTTTGGTTTGGGTTTTGGAATCTGGGTTGAGCAAACGTGGGAATGGCGAGTGAGGTGGGTGGGGGCAGATGGAAGTCACAAGCCTCCTGGGTAAGGGGAACATACCCAGTGTCCATCTGTCCCTGTGTCTCTCCATCTCTCCCTCTCTGGGTTTCTGACTGCAAGAGTCTGATCCTGAGATGCTCCTACTGCCTAGACTGGCCCTCCCCTGCCTGCAGGCCTGTGTGACCCCACTCCACCATTGCCAGCCCTGACACTGCTGTGTGGGGGGGGTCCCTTTCTGCAGGATGACCCCGAGAGCGAGGATATGGAGAGGGGTTCGAAAGCCAGCACCCTAAGGCTGGACTTCGTTGAGGATTCAAACTTCAAGAACAAGGTCAACTATTCGTACACGGCAGTGCAGATCCCCACGGATATCTACAAAGGCTGTGAGTGTGCAGCGTGATTGGGCCAAGGCCCACCACCGGGGCACCGCCAGGTCCCAGGTGCCCAGCCATCCACTGTCAGCCCCGTCCACCCAAGGTCACAGGTGCCCGCCTCTCAGACTCAGCCACACACACAGGCATCAAGCCTCTTGGGCGCAGCCTCACAGTGGCTGGGCGGTCCCAGGGCCTCTCACCTTGTGTATGGCCTCCTCCTGTTTGTATGCGCGTGCCCACACGAATGCACGCACACAGCTGTGCCCCCACATGCCGGGCCAAGTCCCCGCCCACCCCAAGCAGCCCCCTCGTTCCCTGGTGCCACGTGGGAATGGTGGCAGAGCCACCAGCCACATCAGATGGACACAAGAGCTGGGGGTCAGGAAGCAACCCCTCACACAGACACCTTCCTCCTGTTCTTGGCATGGAGCAGGAGTGGGCAGAGGGTGGCTGGGAGTCCAGGCTCCGGGGACAGGGCAGTTTTGCCCACTGGGAACCAGGTCACTACAGCTAGGAGGGTTTCGGTCAGACGTGAGGAGGGCCTTGCCGACCATCTTGGGAGGTGTGGCGGAGGGGACCGAGAGTCAAACACCACATGGGGAGCTCCAGCAGCAGGACTTAAGGCTCTGGGGTCTGCCGATTCTCCATGATCCTGGGGGTGCCTACAGGGTAGCCCCAGAATCCAGGCGGCCCACTGCATGGCGGATCTTGGGGCAAAAGTCCCAGAGCTTCTGGGCAGTCTCCAGAATGCAGGGAATCCTCCAGGGTCCTCAGGGAGGCTTAGGGTCAGCCCGGCCTTCTGGGCAGCCTCGGGCGGGGGTGCGGGTGGATGCTGCCCCGCCCCCTCCACAGGCCACCTGCCCGAGCCAGTCGAGGGGCACTATCACAAGCAGGCACGCTAATTAAAACAGGAGCCACACCGCCCTCCCCAGTCACCCCTCGCTACCCACACAAATTACATTTTATATGTTTTTTATTTACTGTGTCACTTTTAATTAAATCTGTAATCGCTTGCCTGAGGGGGCATGGTCCCCGTTTTCCAACTTCGCATGATCCGAGAGCGTGTCTTGTGGAAGCGGGTGCGTGCACGTCGGGCCGAGGAGCAGGCTCTTTCCAGGCGGGGCCCGGAGCGTTTGCACAGTCGCATCTGGGAGTGCGTGCGTGCGTGCGTGTGTGCATGCGGTGGGGTCGTGACTTGCAGAGACCGCTCAGCCAGGCTGGGGTCTTCCCTTGGCTCTTGACCTGAAGTCAGAAACACCCCTCTGCCAGCAGCTAGACGGGCTTCCAGGACGATCTGGTCTAAACCTCTCATTGTGCGGATGGGGAAACTGAGACCCAGTGACGGGTGGGACTTGCCAGGCAGACTCTCCCAGGGCAGACAGTACTGTGTGGAAGGAACATCTGAGAGCCTGACTTTACTTTTCCCTTAAAAAGAAAAATAGAGCTGGTTCAACTCACTAAGTTTCTAAATTAAGAACAGGACCGTAACAGTGTTCAATAGGCACAGCCAATGGTAGAAATGAGTTTTGTTTTCACATTATGGTCAGTTACGGGGAGCTGCAGGGGCAGAGACGGGGGAGTGAGAGGAGCGGGGGAGGGAGGATTAGGCAGCAGACAAGACACAGCGAAGGTCCCAGAGCAGAGGGACAAGTGCGCTGGCAGGTGTCGGCACCCGGCTGTGGGCACAGCCGCGGAGCCTGTGCATCTCGAAGTCACAGCTCTTCTGTTCCCAACGCATCAGTGTTCAGAAGCTGTCCTCTGGGGAGAGGAGCGAAGCCTTTGAAGAGCGTGCTCTGGCTCTGGCTTGAGGTGACTCTTGGACAGGGACAGTGGGGTGGAAAGAGAGGGGATGATGCCAGGCTCCAGCTGGGAAGAAAGGAAGTGGAAGAAGTCACCCCTAGGGGCGGGGTGAGTACAGAGCCCTGGCTGGAGCAGGTGTCCGGCTCCTGCTGGTTTTTCCTGAGCCTCCCACATGCGGAGACAGGTACACTGCGTATGGGAGGACATGAACCACACGTACGTCAGCAGATTTAGGGCTGTCCTGAGGTGGGGGCAGGGACACTGCTCGGGCCATCTGAGTCGACTCTGCAGGCTGGAGTGCGCCGTCTGCGGGGAGCCTGGCTCCGTGAGCGAGCTCGGCAGCGGGTCTGGCCGTGCGGGGCTGTGAGAGCAGGACCCGGAGCGGTCTGTAGGTATGAGCGTGTGAGTCCGTGTGCCCATGGCAGCACTCGGGCTGCTGGGCAAGTAGGGGCAAGGGGATCACACACCTGGCTAGAAACACAGAGGTTAGATACAGGTATACCTGTTGGGGAGCGCAGGCTCTGTGTGTATGCGTGTGTGTGTGTGCGCGCACGCACACACGCTTGCAAGTTCAAATGCTTGTGTTGGAGCAGGATCATGGCACAGCCCCTGCCCCTCTGAGAGTCCTCACCCCCGCCCTGCCTGCTCCTGGCCCCAGTTGATTAATCATGGAGCTGAGTGGCTTCCAGCTTATCAGGTACCTTAATAGCTGAATAATTCCAGCCCCATCATCGAGCCCTTAATTGCTTTCTTGTGGCTGCAGCCCGGAGTGCATGCTGAGTGGGTGAGCTCCCAGGGGACCAGCCGCCAGCTCCAGACAGCATGCTGGATCGGCATCCCAACTTACAACTCCCTGCCCGCTGGGTGGCCCCTCTCCAGGGGGCACAGGTCACAGCTGCCCTGCCTGATCATGTGGGGCCTGGCCAAAGAGCAGGCTGAGCTATTTCTCTGATGACTTGGGAGGGGATGAGGACCAGGATGTCTACCTGGCGGAGCTGGTGCAGCCCCAGCTGAGCCCTGGGGCATGAGGGAAACCTGGACAGGCAGAGAACAGGCAAGGATTTCTCAGTGCGGGGCACATGCATGGGTGTCATTGTGGTGAGGTTCAGCAGGGGACAGCCTAGATACTTCCCACCCCAGCCCCCCACTTCCCCCCACAGCCACCGTCATCCTCAATGAGCTCAACTGGACAGAGGCCCTGGAGAATGTGTTCACCGAGAACCGTAGACAGGACCCCACGCTGCTGTGGCAGGTCTTCGGCAGTGCCACAGGGGTCACTCGCTACTACCCAGGTGGGTGCCAGCCCATCTCCTGGTCCGTTCCTCACCACACCCTCCTCCGTATCCCAGCCCGCTCTTCCTGGGGTGTGTGGGGTGGGACGGTCACCCCATAGACTGCAGAGTGGCCTGGCCACTCCCGCAAGGCCTGTCGACTCAGGCCACATACCTCCCCGCCAGCCCCCCATCACCGCCTTTCCCCCCACAGCCACTCCATGGCGAGCCCCCAAGAAAATTGACCTGTACGACGTCCGAAGGAGACCCTGGTGAGCAAGCAAGGAGGGGCTGGGCAGGGACACCCTCTCGGCTCCCCCACCTCTTCCGCCTGCTCCCCTCCCTCCCGATATCCAGACCTCCGAGCAGGGCGCAGCCAGCTCTATCCAATTTTCATTTCACACATCGTTGCCACTGGAAAATGGATCCCATCACCCAGGCAGGCCTCCCAGCTGCCTCTGCCCCCGCCCGCTGCCTGGCACTCCACCCCCTCGGGACTGAGGGATGGGCCAGTGGAGGCTCCCGAGGGTGGATGTATCCTCTGTGGGGTTGGCCAGCCCCTGCCCTACCCATCTGAGCCCTAGACACCCCTACCCTCTGCTCTGCCTCTCCTGCCCATGACCTCCTTCCTCCCTGCCACTCGTTCAGTCCCATACACAGCTAAGACTCTGCCCTCGGGAGCTCATCCAGGTTCTGGGAAGTGACAGGGCACTGAGGCCAGGGACCATGCCTCTAGCCCCCTCTCTGGATCACCTGCTCACCCCTCCTTAGGGCTATTCATTTGCCAGGGGGACCAAGTCACTTATGTCATAGGCAAGGACTATGTTATTAAACACAGTATCTTCAGTGCCTAGGACCCTGTCCGGCCCACATAGGGGATGCTCAATAGAAACATGTTGCATCAATACGTGGGTGAAGGAAGGAAGGACTCAAAGGTCCCAGAGGCTGGCCCTAATCAAGACTTCTTCTGGGCAGGTATATCCAGGGGGCCTCATCACCCAAGGACATGGTCATCATCGTGGATGTGTGAGTGAGCAATGCTGGGAGGCGGGGCGGGCGAGACGAGGGACTAGACTCTGCTGCCCGGGGCCATCCTGGGGGAGTGACAGGGACCCCCTGAGGCCTACCTGGCACCTCCATGACCTCCCCAGGAGTGGCAGCGTGAGTGGCCTGACCCTGAAGCTGATGAAGACGTCCGTCTGTGAGATGCTGGACACACTCTCCGATGACGACTATGTGAACGTCGCCTCGGTGAGTGCCAAGGGGACGGGCGGGTCAGGAACGAGTCACCCCCCACCTGCTCGTGCAGCAGCCACCTGCCCTGGCCAGTGCGAGGTCCTTTACCACCCTCGGTGTCCCCGCAGTTCAATGAGAAGGCGCAGCCCGTGTCATGCTTCACACACCTGGTGCAGGCCAACGTGCGAAACAAGAAGGTGTTCAAGGAGGCTGTGCAGGGCATGGTGGCCAAGGGCACCACGGGCTACAAGGCTGGCTTTGAGTACGCCTTCGACCAGCTGCAGAACGTGAGCCCCGTGGGTGGATGAGCAGACGGCCGGGGGCGGGCGAGGGCCCAGGCTTGGTGACACCGGGGAAATCAAGACGAATGGCCTTGTTAGCACCCACCAGGCAGCTTGGGCAGATAACACCGTCTGCTGCTGGGGGAAGCAGCACCAGAGGGCCAGGCCCTCCAGAGGGAGGGAGATCTACCCCTGAACCAGGAGTGGCCAGGAGCCACCTGACCCCACACCTACTCTTGCCCAGTCCAACATCACCCGTGCCAACTGCAATAAGATGATCATGATGTTCACGGACGGCGGCGAGGACCGCGTGCAGGACGTCTTCGAGAAGTACAACTGGCCCAACCGGACGGTGAGGCTCAGCCTAGGCGGGCGCTGCCCTGACCTGGGTGCAGGGTAAGGAGTGGGGGGCTGTGCTCCGGCAGCCGCAGCAGTAACCTCAAGCCCCAAACAGGTGCGCGTGTTCACCTTCTCCGTGGGGCAGCACAACTATGACGTCACGCCCCTGCAGTGGATGGCCTGCGCCAACAAAGGTACCTCATCCGGGCATCACTGCCATGGGGCCTGCCTGCCACGTCCTGCTGTCGATCAGGCTGGTTGTCCACCTTTCCATACATGTGACTCTCTATCCAGCTGTCTGACTTGTCCATCTGACTGAGCATTTTTACGCCCATCTGTCTGAGTGTCCATTGTCCATCCACCTTCCAGCTTGTCTGCTCCCGTGTCTCTTTGCCGGTCAGTCTGTCTCTCCGTGCATTTAGGCCTGTCCCCTGGGTGGACTCTGAATGTCACCACCATCCTAGAATTAGGGACTTTAAGCCTCAGGTTCCTGTCTTCACCCCAACTCTGCTTCCTTATACCCTTACCTACGCTCACACCCCCTTGCATAGTATCGGTCCCATTGACAGAGCAATAGCAGGGAGCACTGAAGGGACATGATTCAGAGGGAGTGACACCAGAGAAAGGGAGCCCGAGAGACCAGTCAGGACTGCAGACGCACCCCAGGGCACAGGACCCCGGTGCCTTGGGTCTTGAGCACCACCCAGGGCCACCTCTGCCTCCCCTTCCCTCACAGGTTACTATTTTGAGATCCCTTCCATCGGCGCCATCCGCATCAACACACAGGTGAGACTGTGGGGGGCCCCCTCCTCCTCCCAGCCCCTGCTTCTGCAGAGACAGCACCAGGAATGGTCTGCTCTGGTGTGTGAGCGCCCCCTGGTGGTGAGCTGACACATGGGGAGGCAGAACAGGAAGGACGCAGTGGGAGGGGTAGACTCATGACCCCTGCCCACCATCCCCTCCCCAGGAATATCTGGACGTACTGGGCAGGCCCATGGTGCTGGCGGGCAAGGAGGCCAAGCAGGTGCAATGGACCAACGTGTATGAAGATGCGCTGGTAAGTTCTCTGGGCGAGGAAAGGGTGGGGCTGGCGACCTTCTTCCACGGATGTGCCCACAAGGTCAAGTCCCTTGAGGGTCCCCTTACTGGGGTGAACCAAACAGAGGAGCAAGAGAAGTGGCCTGCACCTTAGCCCCTGCACCTCAGCCCCGGCTCTGAACACTTGGGGTGGGGGCATGGCTGGCCACAGGACACCAACCCATCATCTTCCTCTCCCTTCAGGGTCTTGGATTGGTGGTGACAGGGACCCTACCTGTATTCAACCTGACGCAGGATGGCCCTGGAGAAAAGAAGGTGAGGTCCCCCACTGGTAAGGGCAAGGCATGCCTGGGAGGGTTGGGCATGCCCATAGCTCGTCTGGGATGGAGGCAGGATAGGGAGGCCCATAAGCTGGACAGGGGCAGCCGCTTGGGAGAGCAGCTTGAGGCCTTGGGCATGCGGGGTGGGCAGGGGCCCCCCTATGGCACTGAGTCCGTTGCAGACCTCCTGCCTCTGCTCCCAGAACCAGCTGATCCTGGGCGTGATGGGTATCGATGTGGCTCTGAATGACATCAAGAAGCTGACTCCCAACTACACGGTGAGCGTCCAGCTGCACATTCACCTGCTCTACCTCCCATGAGGACACAGCCAGACACAGCACAGGAGACTTGTGGCGATTACAGCACCTCCATGGAGACCTGAGTTCAGGCAGTCAGGGAAGGCTTCCGGAGGAGGTGACCCTGGCCCTAGAGCTGGGGTCATCAGACTGTCTGTAAAGGGCTAGCCTAAATACTCATACTCAGTTCTGCCGTTGTCCCGGGAAAACAGCCACAGACAAAACACAAACAAATGGGCATGGTCATGTTCTAGCACAGTTTTGTCTGTGGATCCCGAAATTTGAATTTAAGATAATTTTCACGTCATAAAATATAATTCTTTCCATCTTCTTCAAGCATTTAAAAATGTAAAAACTATTCTTAGCTCAGCCATACAGTAAGAGGTGGCAGGCCAGGTGTGGCCCCTGGGTGGTAGTTTGCCAACCCCCGGGCTGTCACATAGGCAGGAGTGTCCTGGGGACAAAAGAGAAGAAGGTGCACCTTGGAGACGGAGGGAACTCTCTGGGCAGTCTTGAAGGTGAAAAACAGAGTCATAAGCTAGGGAAGGAGCAACCTCAGTGTGGCGGGCCCAGGGCCTATGGCAAAAGGAGTTTGGGTCTTGGTTGTGACAGGGATGGGGGATGAGCTGTGTTGGACCACATCCTGAAACCCGGCCACACGAAGGCCCCAAGTCACTGGGCTCCATGTGCAATGATAAAATGGCCGAGAGGTAAAAGCGAGCCCAGGGTCTCACTTACTCCGGGAAGGGACACCTGGAAGGGATGCCCAGGCCTGTGGGATTCCAATTCTACTGAGATGGGGACCAAGAGGAGACAGTAGTGGGCAGGGGAGCGGGAAGCAGCAACATCCTGTGGGGCCTGTAGAGGCGGAGCAGCCTGGCTGACTGACAGCTCCATGAGAACCAGGGGTGGGGTGAGAACTACAGAAGGCCAAAAGAATCTGGCCCCGTGGAGCTGGTCAGCTTCGGCCAGGCCTGGTACATGAGGGGCGCCAGCCTGCTGGGCTTGGCTTGAGAAGCAGGCTTGGGGCCGAGTGGCATGTGGGTGCCTGGCCCAGGTAGGCAGACGGCACCCCTCAGCGGCATGGAAGGCAAGACAAGGAAGAGCTCCGGAGCCCGGGGAACCCCTGCCCAGCCCTCCAAGCCCTGAGCCCCCAATCTACACCCCCAGCTTGGAGCCAACGGCTACGTGTTTGCCATTGACCTGAACGGCTATGTGTTGCTGCACCCCAACCTCAAGCCCCAGGTGAGCCAGGTGGGTGGCCTGGAGGGGAGTAAACAGTTCCAGATGGGAACTCTTGACTTCCTGCTCCGCCTCTCACAGACCACCAACTTCCGGGAGCCTGTGACTCTGGACTTCCTGGATGCAGAGCTGGAGGATGAGAACAAGGAAGAGGTGAAGAGGGGAATGGGGAGGGGGAGCACCCAGAACCGAGGAGGGTGGGCCCGCCTCACATCTCTGGCCCTTCCAGATCCGTCGGAGCATGATCGATGGCTACAAGGGCCACAAACAGATCAGAACATTGGTCAAGTCCCTGGACGAGGTGAGACGGTGGCTGACGGAGGAGGGAGAGAGAGCCGGGGCGGGCATCCTCCCCCCACCACCCCTCCCCTACCTGCTAGCCCAAGCACCTGACCCAGCCCCTTCTCCCAGAGGTACATAGACGAGGTGCTGAGGAACTACACCTGGGTGCCTATAAGGAGCACCAACTACAGGTGAGTGGTGCCAAGGCTGGGCGGGCAGGGAGGGGCAGCCCCTACATCCGGAATCTGAGCCCAGCTGTCCCTCCCCTCCTCTACCCTAGTGTGCCAAATCCCAGTGGGGCACCAGCAGCCAGGTCTGCTCACTTCTCACCCCATGACACTCAGTCCCCAAGGGCCTCTCACTGGCCTTTGAGGAACCACCTCCTGGGACCACAGGACAGAGATAAGACAGTGCACCCGATGTCTCCCTGTGGCCTGCCGCCCTCTCATGTCCCTCCCACCTGGATTGTATCCCTGGGTACCTGTCCCAGGATGTCGTCCTCGGCACATTCACAGGGCAGGCCCCCCGTGGGGCAGGCCCTGGCCGTGCAAACTGTCCCCTGCACACCCCGGTACCAGCTGGTGCTGCCCTCACTATGGAAGCGCCAACCCTGCCTTCAGCTGCCTTTCACGTGGCCTGAGTCTCTGAGGACTGCGGACCCCACTCCCACAGCAGCCTAGCTCCCTGACAGTGTCCTGCCCCTCGTGACCTTGCTGCTGGCCAGATGGAAGAGGCTGGCTGGGCAGGTGGTGTGTAGGGGGAGGGTGCAGGGGGTAAGGGGCGGGGTGGGGATTTGCTTCGGGGGTGGTAGTTCTGAGGCCTCCAGGAGAATATGGCGAGTGGAGGGTCCAGACCCTGGGCCAGGACTCTCCCACCTGATGGCCAGGGGAGGGGTCACCAGTACGGCCCACCCCTCCCCAGCGGTGACTTGCGCCCCTCCCCTCCCTCCCCCCAGCCTGGGGCTCGTGCTCCCTCCCTACAGCACCTTCTACCTCCAAGCCAACCTCAGCGACCAGATCCTGCAGGTCAAGTGTAAGTGGCCAGCCCCTGCCTGCGCCCTGCACCCCTGCCTCTGCCCTGCACCCTGGCCGGCCCCAGGCAACGCAGCCAGCCGCTTGCGGCCAGGCAGCCCCTCCTGCCCCGTCTGCCCACCCCCCAGGCACCCGCAGGCTGGGGCACCAGCCCAGAAAGTCTGTGGAAATCTGCATGCTCGCCTTCTCTCAGATTTGGTTCCAGACCGTTCTCTCATGGTTTCCGTTAAGGTTGTTTTTGGTTTCTCCTGCTCCGTGTCTTCCCTCCTTAGCCTGCCTCCCGCACACCCTGGGGGCTGCGTTCCCTGAAGACACCCCTCCCCTCCTCCCTCTTTCCCCTTCTCCCTGTTGCTCTCTGCCCCTGTGGTACCACCCTCAGGGTCTCTCTCTCCCCCCTCTGCCCCCTCTGCCATTCCCAAGACTCATCCTCCTCACCTTCCGCCTCACCTCAGCCCTCCCTGCCAGCCCCAGCTCCCTCCCTTACTCTCTTTGCCCTTTCTTCTTTTTCCCTCTCTTCCTTCCTCCTCCTCTCCCTGCCTCTCTCCCTCTTTTCTTCCCTCCCTCTCTCCTTCTCTTTCCTCTCCCTGCACCCTCACCTTCTCTGTCTCCCTCCCTCTCTTCCCCTCCCTTCTGCTCACCCCCTCCATTTCTCTTCCCCATATTTCCTCCCTCCCTCTCCCCCACCCAGAAACCCTCCTCTCCCTCTCTTCTCTCAGTCTCGCTCCCTCCCTGTGTCACACCCTCCCCTCTCCCATCCTCTCTCCCTTCCTCCCTTTCTCCAGTCTGTCCCTCCCCTCTCTCACACTCCTTCCTTTCCTCCCTCTCCCACTCTTCTGCCTGTGGCTCATCCTGCATGTCCTGCTCACCCTGGGCCTCCCCCAAGAGTCCCCGGAGCCTGTGGCCCCGCCTGCCCACCGCCCGAGGTCACTGGGAGGGAGGCTGGGGCTCCGGCCCCACCGGGCGCCCCCACCTGCCTGGCCGACTGGGGCTCATCTCCTTTGAGTTTTCTCGCTCTCTCTTTCTCTCTCATGTCGTTTTTTTGCAAGAAGTTTCCTTTCGGTATGATGATGAGACACAATATTTTCATTCAAACAGCCATTGAATAAAATATTGTTTGTGCCCCTCCCCTTCCCCTCCCCCTTTTCGTTTGTTTTTGTGTTTGTGTTGTTTTTTGTTTTCCTCGCTTTCTCTCTTGGTGGACTGTCCCAGTGCCAATCAGCAAACTGAAGGGCAAGTATATTCAGAACCAGTGCACCCTCCTCTCCCCACCCCACCTGCCCTCACACCCCTGCTTGCCCCCCTCCCTGCCCAGGACCAGCCACACCCTGCTCTCCAGGGCCCCCCTCCCAGCATCCCCTTGGCTCCTCTAGTTCTTGCCTTTCCTCTGATCCCTAAACCCCGATTAGAGCCAGCAGCCCTTTCCCCTGGCCCCACCTACAGGATAGTTCTCCAACATATTCTGAGAGCTCAGGCCCCGCCATATCCTCCTCACTCCCTCTGGGCAGGCCCCTGTCCCCACTTCCTACCTTCTCTGTCACTTCAAGACAACTCAACAGTGGGGACAGGGCTGAATGCCTCAGCATCACCTTCCACCCAACAGTACAGGGGCCTGAGATGCAGGGGGTAGATCAGTCCTCAGAGGGACTTATGTGAGGCTTATGGGAAAGGGCCAACAGCACAAGGCTTCCTCTGGGGTAGTTCTCCCTCCGCTGATCTCTGTCAGTGGCTCCAGAAGCTGGCAGTGGACCCAAGGGGCGATAGAAGACTTTGGAAGCCTCGTGCCCTGACCCTGAGGTAGGGAGGCAGGATAGGGTAGCAGTCAGGCCCCTCAGAGAACCTGACCATCCTGAGCGCTGGCCAAGGTGCTGAACTCCTGCCCCCTACCTCTTCACAGCTCCCAGAGACCTTGCTAAGGCCGCTGACCAACTCACCACTCCTGGGGAGGGTGGTCAAGCTGAGGAAGGTGTTCCCCTGGGAAATAAAGGCAGACTCAGGGGCTGTGGGCCTGGCCAGGAATGCAGGGGGGACTATCTGGACCCCAAAGGCCAGCACAAAAGCTTGGAGGGAATCAGGCTGGATGTGAAGAAAGGGTTCTGGCACTCACAGGTACCCAGGCCAGAGACTTCCAGGAAAGGCAGGCAGTGAACTCATAGATCCTGGTGAGAACAAGGGGAGTGGGAGGGCAGCACATGAGGGTCTCTGCTGCTGGTGCACAGGGAGACACCCCTCCCAGGGAACACCGGGGCAGATGGGGCATGGCGAGATGAGGGGATGTCCTATCCCTGGTCCCCATGGTCTGGAAGCAGGGGCTCCCCAGGAAGCCCTAGGGGCCCTGTCCTGCCTAGTCCAGCAAAGAGGCCAGGGTGCGGTGGGGGGCATGCCCTACCTCCACTGGCTTGAGTTGTCTTTTCTCCCCCTCCTCTACCCCTCCCAGTGACCCCAGAAATGCAGGGCCCTGGTAACAGTGACGACCGTAGCGTAGTCTCCTTCCTGTTCCCCCACCTCCTTTTTCTTTCTCCTCCTCCCCTCCCACCCCTAACCCTTCCCTGTCGGCTTGTGTCCAAACCCTTGCCTCACAGTCCTATCAGAAAGCAACAGTCCAACCAGTGACTGTCCGGCCCCTCCAGGCACCCCAATCTCCTCTTCCCAGAATCTTGCAGTGCATTGTGGGTGTATTTGGGAATAAGGAAGACCCCTCTTCTACAAAAATAAAGCCCTGGGGTGACTGACAGGTTGGACTCTGGGTAAAAGGATGGGAAAGTGGACTGCCCAGAGTGCGACAGGCTGAGAGCAGATGGACAGCTCCCAGATGCAGACCAGCAAGGTGGCCAGTCCAGCCGGGCAGAGAGAGGCCACAGATGATCCCCAATGGCTACATCCCCAGATTCACTCACAAACCTACACAGAGACACTCACATACCTACACACCTACACACACACGTATGCAAATGCAAACACATGTTCTCATGCACACATGCTCTCACATGCACGTACGCACTCACGCATGTTGTTCATTCCCACACATATACACTGGCCCAACTGGTGGATCCCTCAGCAGCACCTTCACCCCACACCTTCTCCAGAGCCCCCAGCATTCTTCCCTGGCTGCTCTGAGCCCAAACAGGTCCTAGGGAGTGAGAAGACTTAGCCCTTCTTCCCCAACTGCCCTCCTGCACCCAGCCCAAGAGGGCAGGTGTGCAGGTTCAAGAAGCCCTCCTGTCCCCTCCCAGCTCCTAGACTCTCCTCCTGCAATGTGGGAACATTCACAGGCACCTTGAAGGTCTCCCCTCAGCCAGCTACCCCAGAAAGGACCTCCAGACCCCACAATGCACTTCGGCCCACCCCCAGCTGCCCACACCGTCTCTGGTTGGACTGTCTGTGCCCATGAGAAAACCCCTCGGTTTGGCCATGTTGATGCCTGACACAGAACAAAAGCGAGACCTACCAAAATGCAAACAGCTGCAGCAAAGCAAGAGAGATAAAAATCCGCACCCAAAAGCCAATCCCCTTCCTCAAAGTCTCTTTGGAGGAGAAGGGAGCTCCACATGCGGTTTTTTTCCATTATGGATCAGATAAGAGCAAGACTGGCGCCTCCCCCAGACCATGCATATATATAGCAGTGTGTGTATATATATGTGTGTGTGTGTGTCCGTGTATATGTGCTATACAGCCGTATGGAAGCATATACAGCCACGCCAAGGGACTCACTGCCGACAGAGGACCAGGCCCGGGCAACATATTGGCTATAACTGCCCTCCTCCTGCGATGCTGTAGTCTCCACAGGCCCTCCACCCCTCCCCACCCACCCCTTCTCTTTGGCTCGAACTTGAACGTGGAATTGGCGGGTTCCCTATTTGCTGGTGTCCCCCCTACCCTCAAGCCACCTCCTTCCCTGTCCTTCCGACCCCTTCAGCTCTAAGCCTCCTGGCCTCCCGCCTCCCCAGCCCCCGCCGGATAACCCCCCGTTTCTGTTGCAGATTTTGAGTTCCTGCTCCCCAGCAGTTTTGAGTCTGAAGGACATGTTTTCATTGCTCCCAGGTAGCTTGCGTGTGGCCTTGCTGAGGTGTCCTCCCCCACCCTGACTGCCCTGGCCCACCTCCTGCACTGCTGCCTGGAGCTCTGTGTGTCTGTGTCCTGTGCGATGTCACCTCCTCCCCACGCATAGCCCCGTATGTGCAGCCGTGCGCATACCCGGGCCATGTAGCCGAACCAGGCAGCAGTGGCCGGCTGCCCACAGCTCCGGCTCCCACTGGGCTTCGGGCGGCAGGGCTCTGGACCCTCTGCCGATGTTCCCCACCCTCCCAAGCAACTGGAAGGAGCCCTTTCTGCCCTGGGTCGGCTGTCCGCAGCACGCCCCTCGATGGGCAGCTGTTGCTCTGGTTTGTGGTGCCCTCCCCACCTCCACCCTGCACCCTGTCCGTGTCCTGTGTCAGTGTTTGTGTGGGTCTGGGGACTGAGCCAGCCAGATCCCCTGTCGGCAGTGCCGAGTCCAGGTGTGGTGGCTCACTGAGGATGGGGCGGGGGAGGGGACAGGGACTTTGAGGAGCTGCTCTGACAAGGGAGGGGTCAGGGCCTAGGCCTGGTGCGTCCCTCAAGTGCACGCAGCATGCACACACACATTCTCATGTGCATACCCTCCGCCTGAAGGCCTGCGTCTGAGGCCGGTGGGCCCCCAGGTGGTAAAGCACTCCCCTGTGACCAGGGCTTTGGATGAGGGCAGGTGGGTGCAGCCAACAGAGACCCACGGGCACTCTCAGGGACCACACGGGGGCTCTGGACACGCCTTACCTCTGTGTGTGCACGTGTGTGCATGCACCCACAAATTTCTCTGTGACTCTCGTAGATGTTTGTTTGTATTTGTGAGTCATCGTGGACATTTGTAAGAGTCTGAGTGTAAATGTACAGTGGGCCGTGTGCCATCACTGACTGTGGAAATGTGTGAAAAGGCCTGTGTAGCCTGCAAGACCCTGAGGGAGCTCTCTGAGGACAGGGACTATTTGTTTTTGTCACTTCTGTGTCTTCAGCTCTGGAGAGCTCAATAAAAATGTGTTGGGTGAGTGAATAAAGTAACCCACAAATATAAATGTACACATGGGGGACTGTAGGTGACTTGTATCGCAAACCCAGCTGTGTGGGTGTCACTCTGGGTGTATCAGGCATGGCTTCCATACACACAAGTACAGCACAAAGGCCCTGGGGGCCGGGGAGCAATTGGGGCTGAGACACAGTCCCAGGTACCATCACCAAGCTGTGGGCCATAGCAGAGCTTGGGGAAGCAGCACATTTTTTAAAATCCTATAAAATTGCTGCCATATGGGCCATTGGGGAGGTCTCTGGCAGCAGGGGTGTAGGTGAGAAGTTGGCCAGGAGAGACAGCCACATCGCTAAAACTTCCTGGGGAACAGAGCCTGGGCAGGCCTCTGCACCCCCACAGCCTCTGTGCTCTCTGAGCCTCACGAGGTAAGCGATTCGGCCTGTCCACCCCTGGGGCAAGAGCATTCCAGGCAGAGAGAACAGCCAGTCTGAGGACCCAGGTGTTCCCACTGACTTCCTGACATACTCTGTGGAATGATTTAAAAAAAAAAACAAAAAAAAAAAACAGGCTCAGGGAACTTGAGTGAGTTGCCCAAAGGCACACGCCAGGAAGCAGGATGAAGGCAGGATGAGGTCTTAAACTCTGTTGACTGAGCTGGTGCTCGGACTCCGCCCACCCTGTGCTCATGGACCCATACAGCAGACACAGGTGGGTGAGCCCGCCAGGTGGGCCTCCCAGGTGCTCCATGTGGGTCCAGATACATAAGAAAGGTGGGAGACTCTGCAGGGCCATGCCCAGGATGGAAAACCTGCCAGCCTGGAGGAAGCAGACCATCCTTCTGTCATCTCTGCCCCTAGTCAGACCTGGGAGCCTGCCAGGCATGTAGCTGCTGCCACCCGTAAGCATATACCTGCCCCTCGCTGAGGCTTGGGCATCTCAGCAAACGGCTGAGCACACTTGTTGGGAAGCCTCGACGCTCTGCCCTGTCCAGCCCCCCAAGCCCACTCTTCTCGCCCCCGCCCACCCCCAGAGAGTATTGCAAGGACCTGAATGCTTCAGACAACAACACCGAGTTCCTGAAAAACTTCATCGAGCTTATGGAGAAAGTGACTCCAGACTCCAAGCAGTGTGAGTGCCTGGTGGGGCAGCCCTGAGGAATCCTGGGAATGGGCAGCGCCCAAGCCAAAGGCAGGGCCTGGGCCAGGTCACTGGGGAGCCTTGTGGGGAGGCGGGGAGTGGACAGGGAGCCACGAGAAGACGCCCCTCCTTCCTTGCCCTCCTGTTCTAGGCAATAACTTCCTTCTGCACAACCTGATCTTGGACACAGGCATCACACAGCAGTTGGTGGAACGTGTGTGGCGGGACCAGGATCTTAACACGTGAGCACCACCCAGCATGTGGGGGCCGGAGGCTGGGATGGGCGCAGGGGCCTTGCCCTACAGGAGACAGGCCTGTGACCTCACCCCTGTTGCCCTCAGGTACAGCCTTCTGGCCGTGTTCGCCGCCACCGATGGTGGTATCACTCGCGTATTCCCTAACAAGTAAGTGACCTACCCCTCTACCCTACACCCTGCCCCTCCCTGCCTGGGACCACTGTCTCCCATAAGCCACCTCTTCCATCATCCTCTGCCTGTCTTGGGTGACCAGGGCAGCTGAGGACTGGACGGAGAACCCTGAGCCCTTCAATGCCAGCTTCTACCGCCGTAGCCTGGATAACCGTGGCTATGTCTTCAAGCCCCCGCACCAGGATGGTGAGTGGCCTCCCCATGTGCTCAGCCAGGGCTGGGCTCTGCTCTCTGAGGCCCCGCTCAAACACCAGGCTGGATGAGAGGAGAGGACTAGGCTGTGCCGAATGCGACACTAGGTGCTGGGTGCTTAGGCTGGGGTCAGCCTTGGCTTGGGCTCCTGGATCCACAGGGCTCAGGATGGAGTGGTCAGTGTGGCTGCCAGCCCCCACTCCTGACTGCCAACCCCACCTCACCCCCAGTCCTGTTAAGGCCTCTGGAGCTGGAGAATGACACAGTGGGCATCCTCGTCAGCACAGCTGTGGAGCTCAGCCTGGGTGGACGCACACTGAGACCAGCAGGTGACCAGTTCTCCTGGGCAGAGGCAAGAAGGGACAGTGGGCAGGGCACTGTCCAGAAAAGTGAGCATTGATGGCCCCTTGCTCTCCTCCACAGTGGTGGGTGTTAAGCTGGACCTAGAGGCCTGGGCTGAGAAGTTCAAGGTGTTAGCCAGCAACCGTACCCACCAGGACCAGCCTCAGAAGGTATTTGGGCAGGGGTGGGGCCAATAAGCCCAGCAGTAGCCATTCTGGAGTCCCCAGGAAACCCCACCAATCTTCCCACTCAGAGTGGCTCTGGTGCCTGTGGGGAAGGAGGGGCTGTTGCAGATGGCCTGGGGACCCAGATGGATGAAGGGTAATGGGAGGGAGGAAAAACTGGTGGGCCCCTTACGGTCCTTGCTCTCTGCCCAGCAGTGCGGCCCCAGCAGCCACTGTGAGATGGACTGTGAGGTTAACAATGAGGTACGTGTACCCTGAACCCTAGCTTCCCCCCCTCCTGGACTTCTTAGTCCCAACTGCAACTCCTAGCCCATCCTTGGCCCATGGGTCTCACCATCCCACCCTGACTTCACAGCTTTACCAGAACTGGGGGAGGTGGTGCTCCCTCCACTTGACCGCTGGACTGCCAGGGTCTGGGGAGGGAGGTCTGGGCTTGAGCCCCGCTCCACCTTCCTCCCCCTTCCCCACCTCCCAGGACCTGCTCTGTGTCCTCATTGACGATGGGGGATTCCTGGTGCTATCAAACCAGAACCATCAGTGGGACCAGGTGAGGATCAGGAAGAGCGTGGAAGGAGGGGGTCTGGGATTGACTGAGCCTTCCGGGGGCATGACGCTGCTAGCCCTGTGACTATGGACCCCTCCCGGCATCCACAGGTGGGCAGGTTCTTCAGTGAGGTGGATGCCAACCTGATGCTGGCACTCTACAATAATTCCTTCTACACCCGCAAGGAGTCCTACGACTATCAGGCAGCCTGTGCCCCTCAGCCCCCAGGCAACCTGGGTGCCGCACCCCGGGGTGTCTTTGTGGTGAGCCCCAACAATGTCTGGCCTGAAGGTGGGGGGCTGGGAGACCTGCCTACATACGACCTCCCACCTCTGACGAGAGAGCTGGGGGTGACCCGGGTCCATGGGCAGCAACGGCAGCCCATGCCCCTCTTTCTGCCGTAGCCCACCATTGCAGACTTCCTTAACCTGGCCTGGTGGACCTCAGCTGCGGCTTGGTGAGTCCTACTAGGGAGAGGGGTCAGGGAGGATGCCCCCTGGCAGGAAGGTCTCAAGAGAAATGGGGCAGGGTATTGGCCTCTTCTGACTACTCCCACTTGGTGACCCATGTCCTGCAGGTCCTTGTTCCAGCAGCTTCTCTATGGCCTCATCTACCACAGCTGGTTCCAGGCAGGTAGGTAGGGCTCTGGTGGTCCCTCCTCAACCCCTCCCCCACAACTGCGCAGAGACTGATCCCAAAGGGAGGGGATGGCTTAGGCTGAGCACTGCTGAGGCCTGAGATGGTGCCAGGGTGTAGGGTTGGGGCTAAAGCGCTCTGGGCCCTGGCAGACCCCGCGGAGGCAGAAGGCAACCCCGAGGCACGCGAGAGCAGCTGCGTCATGAAACAGACCCAGTACTACTTCGGGTCAGTGAACGCCTCCTACAACGCCATCATTGACTGCGGAAACTGCTCCAGGTGCCGGCAAGGGCGGGACCGGAGGGGCAGGACCGGAGGGACTGGACCGAAGAGGGGACTGAGGGCGTGGCCGGGGATAGGGCCTGCTGGGTGGTTGCCGGGATCGGGCCTGGGCTGCAGCGGGGCAGGGACGGACGGGACGGAGGGGCGGGGCGAACGACGGAGAGGCGGGGCGAACGTCAACGCCCCGCCCCTCTGTGCCGCCTGCAGGCTGTTCCACGCGCAGAGACTGACCAACACTAACCTTCTCTTCGTGGTGGCCGAGAAGCCGCTGTGCAGCCAGTGTGAGGCTGGCCGGCTACTGCAGAAGGAGACTCACTGTATCCTGCCCCCGCCGCTCCCCACCGCGCGCCCCCCTCCCGCCCCGCGCGCCCCCTCCGTGCCGCCGCAGCCTCCTTGACTCCCCACCCATGCCCAGCGGATGGCCCGGAGCAGTGCGAACTGGTACAGAGACCGAGATACCGCAGAGGTCCGCACATCTGCTTCGACTACAACGCGACGGTGAGGGGGGCGCGGCGAATTTGACACCCGCTCCCCTCCCCCAGGGCTGGCGCTGCCCGGGGCCCTCCCGTGCCCCAGCAGCCCAGGTCGACCAGCTCCTTGTCTTTTCCCACAGGAAGATACCTCAGACTGCGGCCGCGGAGCCTCCTTCCCGCCGTCGCTGGGTGTCCTGGTCTCCCTGCAGCTGCTGCTGCTCCTGGGCCTGCCTCCCAGGCCGCAGCCTCAAGTCCACGCCCACGCCTCACGCCGCCTCTGAGCACCACCCCCCTCCCGCTCCAGGCCTCCCTGCCTTTCCCTTGCTCCCTGCCCCACACTTCACACCTGAGATCCTCACACCTCCCTCACCGAAGGACCTGAACTGCACCAGGCCCGAGAGCCTTGGAGTGGGTTCCCACAGGAGGGTGCGACAGGCCTTTGGCCCCCAAGTCACAACTGCTGCTGAACTGTCAAAATGTCCCCAGACCCCTCATTCCCACTGGACTCACCCATCCCCAGGGCTGGAACAGGGAAGCCACAGTACTGGTGCCAAACCAGGCCTCACTGCCGGCGCTGCCCAGGGCAGGGGGGCCTTTGTGTGGGAGAACTAGGCCCTGCCCTAGCTGGACTTCCACCTGGCCCTTACGCCCCTCCTAGGACAATCTGAATCCCCTGGGAATAATGGAGGGAGTTGAGATGGGTGGCTTGAGGCCTGTGCAGCCCAGCTTCGTCCTAGCAGGAGAGAGGTCCTGGGGCAGCCCTCCCCGATGGGCTCCTGTCCCTCTCAGGCCTCCATCCTCCTCCCCATCCCTCGAGCCCTGCGGGTGTCAAAACAGTGACAGTAACACTGGCTCAGACACAACCCCAAACACACCTGGAGCCCTGAGGGTAAGAAACTGGACTCACGTTAGACATGCCCCGGAGGACAAACACACACACACAGACTACCATGGGGTGGGGGGTGGGGGCTCGCATAGCCTTACACAGGGCGAGGGGCTGGTGGGAGGGTTGGCACGTGCACACTTCCATCTCCTGCTCACCACCCGCCTCTAATCTGACCTGCAGCCCAGCTGGTCCTCCATCTCTAAAGCTGAATGTCAAACAGTGCCAAATGCTGGGACAGTGGGTAAAGACCCCTCTGTCCTACCCTAGCCGCCAATGTCTCCTAAATGACCCTCCCCCCTCCCCCAGGTGCTCATTGTAACCATTTCTCACTAGTGTCAGGCCCCCAGTGGGACCACATGCCACTGCCTGCACCCCTCGGCAGAGAAACCCTCACCAGACATCGCCCTTTGCCTTAGCAGGGGTGATTTGATTGCCCCTGCCTGGGCCATCCCACCCCTAATCTGGCCCTTACACACTCAGGCCTGTGCCCACGTCCTGTCACCTTCCCACTCACATACATACTCCCTGCCCCCAGGAGGTCGAACTGTTCCTCCCTGCTGAACACACACTTACACACACACACACATACACACACTGTGCATACACAGAGGCTGGGCCTGGGCACAGCTCTTCACACCATTCATTCTGGTCATTTCTCCCAAAGGCATCCCAGCCTGGGGGCCAGTGGGGGATTGAGGGCAGGGGGATATGGCCATGGGGCTCAGATGGACTGGGAGGAGGGGGGAGGGTGATGCATTAATTAATGGCTCCGTTAATTAATGTCATGTTGCTTGTCGCTTTCTCAGTGTGTGTATGGTCCATGCCCGCTGCTGGTTCCAGGGTGGGCGCCCATGCTGTACACCCAGCCTAGATGCCAGCCGTGTCTTGCGGGGGCGTGTGTGTAACTGTAGTGTAGTCAGGTGCTCAATGGAGAATATAAAAATAAAAAGAATCAAACATATACAGAAAAATAAATATATATTTTAAGTTTAAAAAACAGAAAAACAGACAAAACAATTCCCATCAGGTAGTTGTCTAACCCCCAGCTGGGTCTGATCCTGCTCATCGCCCACCTGACCTGGCAGCCCCCTCACCTCGGGCTCAGGGGTCTGTGGGGTACTGGGGGGCCATTTCCTTTTCTCTGCCCTTTTTTTTTAGTTGTTCTATTTTGTACAGACAAGTCGGAAAAACAACAGCGACAAAAAAGTTAAGAAACTTTGTAAAATACTGTGTGTGTGATTCCTTGTAAAATATTTTCAAATGGTTTATTACAGAAGATCAGTTATTAAATAATGTTCATATTTTCACTTCAAATGGTTCCCATCCACTGTGTCTGCCCTGGGGTGAGGATTGGGTAGCTTGAAGAGACCCACTTAGCACTCAGCTGAGAGTGAAGGCCATAGCAATCCGGGACCAGGGTGGGTGCAGGGCCTCCTGATTTAGGCAGGCATCCCGCCATCGGGTCAGACCACTGGGGGCTAGTGGGCAGGTCCTCCACCCAAAGCAGAGTACCAGGCCTGAGTCTAGGACCTGGCATCTGAAGGCCCAGTGCTGCTGTCTGGAGGAGCCAGGATCTGGTCCACCTAAAAGTATGACCGCCCAGGGGAGGCTCAAGGCCCTGTGCTCTGTGGCCACTGCTGCTCACACTGGAACCCAACTCTGGGTCAGTTTCTGCAACTCCTCTCAGGCCTCCCTCTGGTCAGCCCTATGCCCTTGTTCATTTTAATCCCACCTCTTAACAGTCGGTCACCCCTAGTCTGTGCGACTGAGTTCTTTTGAAGGGAAAATACATAACCACCAGTGCTGAGGTTTCCTGACGCTGCTGACATTCACTCTCTTAAAATGCTCAGCGCTCATCCAGTGACAGCCAGCTGAGTCCTCACCACAACTTTAGAGTTGGGTACTAGTTTATCCCCATACTGCAGATGAGCAAAGTGAGAGAGGATAAATCATATTTCCCTGGATGAGAAGAGCAAGAAATTAGCAAAGGTTTCAGAGAAGAGGTGGCCTAGGGCTGGAGCAGGGGCAGGGAGGGTGGATCTTAAATAGTAAAGAAAATGGAGGAGAGAATTTCAGGCCTTAGAGAAGACACCTTTTCTCACTCTTCTGCAGAGGCTGGCCACTGAGCAACACCTAACTAGCAACCCCTGAGACAGCCCCGATGCCCTGACAATGTCCCAGAGGTCCTGGGGTAGGGCTGCCAGATAAAATACGAAACATTCAATCAAATTTGAATTTCGGATAAACAATGAATAGTTTTTAGTATGTTTCCAATATTGCATGGGACATAACTATACTAAAAAAATGGGGACATGCTTATACAAAAAAATTATTCGTTACTTATCCAAAATTCAAATTTCAGCACCTATTTTGATTTGCTAAACCTGGCAACCCTATCCTGAGGTGGCATCTAGTGGGAACTCACATCCCAAAGATAAAGGGTATAACACCCTCTGTAATCTGGAAGGCTACACATACATTGGCAGATCAGTGGCTGAAAGGAAGGGATTCTGCACTTTATAAATGTACTTTGTCATCTAACTATTTTATAGTTATATGCACATTTTTTAAAAGTAACTCAAGACACAAAAAATCAGTTTGCACAGGACAAAACCTGCCAGAAGCCACCGTTGCAATGAAATGGGGACCCAGGGCCAGTCTTGTCCAAGTTTGTGGGGAGACTCCTTTTCCTCTGAGCCAGCAATCAGAGTTTGTGGTGGGGAGCAGAATCACTGAGAGCTGCCAAGCCTCGCCTCTTTGAGGGCAGAAGATTTGAGTTTGAGTCGCGGCTCCAGATTACTTGTAACAGGGGCAGCGTGAGCAACACACTCAGCACCCAGGCTGAATTGGCATTTTATACCGCATTCTCCATGGACCCTCACGGTAGATCCTGTCATCATCTCCATTTTATAGTCCAGGAAACTGAGTTTCAACAAAGCTCAGGAATCTGGCCAATGTCACACAGCCACCAAATGGCAGGGCAAGAATTTCAACCTGGGTCACAACCCACATTTAAACACAGCCTATGTCGGCATGTGTCAGGACCATCCAACGTTCTTATCTACACTCCTGCCCACAATGACACACCCATTCAGATATACATGCACAGAGAGCTACTCCTTCCTGAGAATTCAGCAAGCGTGTGAACTGCTGTTATGGTGCCGCCTGTACCCGTCGCTTTCCCAAGGTTAGCGATGCTCCTTCACTCACTCCCACCTCCCGAGAACCTGTGCAACCATTCCTGAGAACTACAACTCCCAAGCACATCCTCCTCTCACCGCCTACAGGAACGGCCTGAGCGCACAGCCTCCTGGGAGTTGTAGTTCTACCCAGAACCCTGACTCCGCTCGTCCCCAGTTTCCTCCGAGGACTCGGTGTCCCAGCCTGCCGCGGAGCCGGAAGACCTTCGCTGAGAGGGCGTCCCGCTGCCGCCCGGGGTGCGCAAGCGCAGCGCTCCTGTTTGTCGGCGCTTGAGAAGGGAGGAGGTACGATCGAAGCTGAGACTCAGGCCCAGCCGGAGCCGACTAGACTTGATTTGGGCCCAGAACTAGGCTCCAGTCCTGCAGGGACCGTAGGACCCCGGAGTGAATGGAGTAGATGGAATAAGCCCAGCTGAGATTGACGCCAGCCCAGGTGGCCTGGCGCGGGGCCCACAGGGCGGGCGGGCAGGCTTGCGGAAGCCTTCCAGGGCTTTCTCTCAGGTCCCCGGCGAGGGCGCTAGGTCCCAGCCCCCAACCAGGCCCGGCTCGGCACTTTGGGACCGGAGCCGACCCAACCAGAAGTGGAGCCTTCACCGGGGCCATAGGCCAGTGATTAGGCCGGGCCTGGGCCTCCCGTCGGGGCCGGACTGGTACGAGGCCCCGGGGAGGCCCCCAGCCCACTAGACCCTTACCTCAGGCCGACGCCCGCCGAGAAGATGCAGCGCGCCCTACCCGGCGCCCGCCAGCATTTGGGGGCCATCCTCGCCAGCGCCAGCGTGGTGGTGAAGGCCCTCTGCGCGGCGGTACTCTTGCTCTACCTGCTGTCCTTCGCCGTGGACACGGGCTGCCTGGCGGTTACCCCAGGCTATCTCTTTCCACCCAACTTCTGGATCTGGACCCTGGCCACCCATGGGCTGATGGAACAGCACGTATGGGACGTGGCCATCAGCCTGGCCACAGTGGTGGTAGCTGGACGTCTGCTGGAGCCCCTTTGGGGGGCTTTGGAGCTGCTCATCTTCTTCTCAGTTGTGAACGTGTCTGTGGGGCTGCTGGGGGCCTTTGCCTACCTCCTCACCTACATGGCTTCCTTCAACTTGGTCTACCTTTTCACTATCCGCATCCACGGCGCCCTGGGCTTTCTAGGTGGTGTTCTGGTGGCACTCAAGCAAACCATGGGGGACTGTGTGGTCCTGCGCGTACCCCAGGTGCGCATCAGCGTGGTACCCATGCTGCTGTTGGGCCTGCTGCTGCTACTGCGGCTGGCCACGCTGCTCCAGAGCCCAGCACTGGCCTCCTATGGCTTTGGGCTGCTTTCCAGTTGGGTGTATCTTCGCTTCTATCAGCGCCATAGCCGAGGCCGAGGGGACATGGCCGACCACTTTGCATTCGCCACCTTCTTCCCTGAGATCCTGCAGCCTGTGGTGGGGCTGTTGGCGAACTTGGTGCACAGCCTCCTGGTGAAGGTTAAGATATGCCAGAAGACGGTGAAGCGCTATGATGTGGGGGCCCCATCCTCCATCACCATCAGCCTTCCGGGCACAGACCCTCAAGACGCGGAGCGGAGAAGGTACTGTGGAATCTTCTGAAATGTTGTCGAGCTAGGAGTGTATTTATTAAGTCACATTCCATCCATCAAGGTACTTGTTGTATATAGGCTGGCAGCCAAGGGTCAGGTGTTGGAGCAGATTCAGAAAGAGAGAAAATCCGGTTTATGACCTTGAGGAACTCAGCATTTAGGTGTCTTGGTTTCCAGTAGGTGCTTTCCAACGTTAGGGAATGTTGCTTTTCTCACCACTCAGGCTGCTTAAACAAGTCTCAAGAAACGTGCAGTTTGCTTTGGTGCTGTGTGAGGAGCTGATGGAGAGCCAGGTACACATAACCCTGCTCGCGTCTCAGAACCTTGGAATCCTAGACACGGGTTCTGTGGGAGCCAGGAACAACCTGCTGGTCCTTGAGGAGGAGGACAGAGGAGGAGACCTGGGATCCTTTAGAGGCAGTCTGGGCCACCCTTATTTTCAGTTTCTGAACCATGTCCTTTTCCTGGATACTGTGCTGCTTATTGAGAGGGAAGCTTGAGGCATTACTAGACTTACCCTGCCCTCCCACAGGCATGTTACCAGACCCAGGGGACAGGCCACGTGACCCCAGGGAATGGAGACAGCCCTTTCATTATCTGTAAACCTAGCCACTTGCACCATCAAGAGGCCTTAGCTGAGTTATTCACTCAGTGCACCCCGGCCAGGGCAGATCTTTTTCCAGCTCTTTCTCCCTGGTCTGTTGTCCCAGCAGGGTGGTCACAGCTCTGTTTGCACCATTATTCTTGGGGGGTTTTTGAGGCAATTACTTGATAATGATATCTGGAGCACACTCTGTTCTGACTTGCTGCATTTGTCGCAGGCTTCTATTTTTGCTCACCTGTGGAATGGGTTCTTGGCAACTTTATGAATTCAGCTGAAGAGCTAGCGCTGTGCTTACTATCCACTGGGGCTGTGGAGCTGAGGAACACATCCTTTTCTTGATGGAGTTTCCAGCTGGGGAAGCGCCACAGATCACTATGGTCCAAAGTGGCAGGAATTACAGGGCATAATTAGGGCTCTACAGTTTGCGCCCCTGTGGCTGATGAATCCTAAAGGCGGAGGTCTGTCTTAACCTCATCCAGCAGAGGAGAAGGAGCCAGGATGGCTGTGTCTGGTAGAAACTACTGCCCTCAGAGCTATTCAGGTGGGGTCAGGCCCTAGTGGCAGCCCCTCCTCCACTGAGGGGTCTGGTGGGACATTCAAAACAGCTTTGCTCAGCCCCGAGAAAATAGCCTGGTGGACGCAGATTGGGGGGCGTCAGGACATGGTACAGCCTTGTGGTTGTGAGCGTAACTCGTGGGTGGGGGTTACTCCTCCAACCACTGTGACATTGGCCTGCACGCCACTCCCAGACCCGAAAGACTACTAGTAGTGGGACCCAGGGTTTCTTATCTTTGACAGTTGTGAGGAAATGACTAGCAAGCCACTCTCTGCCTTGGCAGGCCTTTGACAGAATTGACAGGTAATGTCCAGGATGGGAATCTGGGTAGCAGCAGAGGAAGACTATCTTGTCTGTGCCAACTTGCCATATGCCAGGCCGGAGCAGTGGAAGTATGCTGCGGCTTTCTGTGCCCATGTCATTGTTGCCTCCCCATCATGTCCCCTGACATGGTAGAGATCTTGCTTCTCTGCTGGAACTTGGAAGGCTAACAGGCTGTTTCCTACGCTGGTCGCACAGAGAGGTGGAGGCATCAGGGGTCCACCGTGGTACCAAGTGCACATGTATACCTTCTAGTGAACTTTCCCCCCTCCTACAGAATGGGGTCTCCGGGGGCCTGCCCAGAGAACCAGTGCCCTACCCATGTAGGCTGTTTGTCCTTCCTCTCTTGCTACAAGGACTCAGTGTGCCCCTACCATAACACAGTCCTGGTGGCTTTGGGGATTCTTCTGGGAAGGAGAATATTAGAATCAGGAGTGGGGTGATCCACGTTGGCCCTGCTTCCCAAACTAAGAGCCAGGCAGGTGCCTGAGTCCCAGCCTTCCCCTCAGACCCTTGCCAGGAGGCTCAGAACACCCCCGTAAGGAGCAGGGAGTAGGAATTACCTTCTCCAGGGATGCCAGTGCCCAGGCAGAAACTCCCGTATCCATCTACCCTGGGGCACCAGCTCTGCCACCCTTGTGCACCACCCTCAGAACCATTCCTGGGGCTGGCCTGCTGGGCAGTCTGGCAGACACCCAGCTGGCCTTCTCAGCCTGGAGGGGCCCCAGCTGTGGAGGGAAGGCTCTACGGCCTTGGGATCCTCATTCTGATGGCAGCATGGACCCTGATCCAATCCCTGAGGAGCCTTGGGCCCTTCACGAGAAGGGGAACACATAGGATTCTGAAGGGTTCTGAGAAAGGGATCCGAGTGGTAAGGGGTGCCAGCTTCATGAGGACAGAGTCCAGGGATGAGCCAAGTCCAAACCCAGAGTGACCTGTCATCTTTCTTCTGGCCCCAGGCAACTGGCCCTGAAGGCGCTCAATGAGCGACTGAAGAGAGTGGAGGACCAGTCCGTCTGGCCAAGCATGGACGACGATGAAGAGGCTGGGGCCAAGGTGGACAGCCCCCTGCCCTCAGACAAGACCCCCACACTCCCAGGGAAGGGGGCTGCCCCAGAATCCAGCCTGATTACCTTTGAGGCAGCTTCCCCGAAGCTGTAACTGCAGACCACCTTGAGTTTAGCACCTCCTCTCCCCAGCCCCCTTGACACCCTCTCAGCTACTCTAGGGCACTGACTGCTCTGAGAGGGAAGATGGCCTGCTGGGGGTTTTCACGGCCTTCTGCTATTTCTCGCCAACACTACCCAGGACTTTTGCTACCTGGTTCCAACTCCAGACAACCACTATGTCAGGCACGGGGCTTCCGAAGCATCAACCAGCCCAGGCCATCTGAGGTAAGACGGAGACTCAGCAGGCAGCCCCAAGCAAGAGGCTGCAGGGACGCTGGTGCCACAGCTCCTGGGCCAACCCTCACACCTGATGCTGGTTGCCGAGAGCCTTGAGCCAAGGCAAGGACTTGCCAAAAACATTCTGGGGGTCCAGCCAGTGCAGGAGCCAGCACAGGACTGCACGTCCCCGCCCACCCCCAGAAGGACTGTGTTCATGTCAAGATTTCTGGTTCCCTCTGCTGTGGTCACAGCTGCTTCTAGGCCAGAACAGCCACAGCTCCCAGGTATTTTCTACAGGACCACTGGAGCGGGCAGCCGAGCCCAGCCGCGCAGTATCAATAAAGCAGTTCTTTGAGGTATGACTCCTGGGCTCTGTCAGATCACCTTGTGCAGCCCCTCCCCCCATCATGCTCAGCTGCAGAGTTAGAGACTTCAGGTTCAAGGGCTCAGTCCCCACAGTAACTCCTGCTGGATAAGCAGCCATTGCCCTCACTCTCCCAACCACTTGCCCACTGTCAAGCAGGCGTCCTAGAGCTGTTAACCTCACTTTCTCTCCCTGCCCAGGGGATCTGACAGTTGAGGGCCTGTCATAAGAATTGTTCTCATCCATGGCTCACCTCCAAGACAGTGCTCAATGCTTGACACTTATGGAGCCAGCCCATCTCCAGCTGCCATCCTGCCATTGTCCAGATCTAACCACCACAGTATGAGACTCCAGCATAGTGGGCAGCTGGAAGACCAAAGGACACACAGTGGTACCATCCACAACCACAGCCCTAGGGCTGTGAGGGCCCTGAGTGGCATGGGACACTCCGCAGCCAGATCCTGGGGGCTTGTGTGCTGGGAGAGCTTCGGCCTCAGTGAGCAGCCAGGGGTGGGGTCCTGGTCTTGCCGCACTGCCCTTTTGTCATACTAATTGCATCAGCGAGAACTACCCCCAGTTCTGGGCTATTCCCCCCATCCAGTCTTTTCAGTCATTTTTTTATTTCACTTTTTTTTCTCCTGTAATTTCTGGACATACCAGTACAAATAAGAGTTGAGTTGCTGGGGAGGCAGTCTTGACACCCAGCTTCCTCCAGACACATGATCCATAAGTGCCTCTGGAAGGGTTGAGAGAGGAGACAGGAGGCACTCCAGTGTGAGAAGCAAGCACAGATGTCGCACACAGGACTCCTACCAGAGCCCCAGTGCCTGAGGTGTCCCTGTGACCTAGTCAGCTGAGAAAGTCCAGGCGGTCCCAGCCCCAGCTCCTACACTGACAGGCAAATCCAGACTTCTAGGCTAAGAAAAGCTCATGGCTGAATCCTCTTGCGGTACAAGTAAGCATTGCTTACCTGGTTCATGATGACCAAGCTGGTAATAACAGGGCATAGCACAGCCAGGTACCAGACCCCACCAGTGACAGTGGCAGTGAACCAGAGTGAGCACATACCCAACAAGAGGCTGGCACTACCCAGAAGATAGCCCACTAGCCCAGAAGTGGCATGGTACAGCTTGAGCTTGGCCAGAGGCCATCGGGGCAGCAGTTTGGGGTAGAGCAGCCCCACCCCACCTGAGCACTGCAGCCCTGCCCACAGCACAGCTAGCAGCCCTGCCCGCCCATGCCATGTGGCCAGGTGGCCTTTGCCAAGCTGTTCCTTGTGGAGGATGACAAGGCCCAGGCCCAGCAGTGCACACAGAAGGGCCAGCAGCTGCAGCACCCAGTGGCAGCGTGCTCGGCCTTTCCGCGAGAGGGAGCGCAGCAGCGAACTCTCAGGCGAGAACACCAGCAGTGCCTCGGTCATCAGGAAAGAGAACTGGGGAGACAGGAACGAGAAACTAAGTGAGAGTCCTGCGCAGCAGAAGGGAGAGGGATTTAGATAACCTAAGCTGCCGTCAGTCTGGACTGATTCCCCTCCATTCTCTCCCCACTGACAAAAGTATCTATTTATTGGGGCTGACATTGAGACCTCCATCTGAGACAGCACACCTGCCCTGAGTAACCAGCAAGAGGTACCCCTCCATACTTCTTCCCTAGGTGCTGTCCTGAAATGTCATCTCTGCTGTTACAGAAAACACAAGGTTTGAGATGTGGCACTTATAAATGATTCACAAGCTTTGTTTCCCCAAACGGGGCTGGATACAATTTCTTGGTAGAGCTGGCCAAGCGGGTGCAGTATGTCAAGGAAAATTAGATGCATCGCTATAAGTTAAAAAGGGACAAAGTTACAACCAAATGTGTTTTCTAAGCTTCCTGCCTGAAGGTGGGTGAGGACTTATTTTGTGCTTAGACAAACCCTACCCATTTGCCCTGGGTCTTCCATACTCTAGTTCAAGTCTAGGATATAGACCATGGGCAGGAGTTGGAGCATGCAATTCTTCCAATCCCACATCCCATCCCTCCAAACAGATATTAAGTGAACATAAGGATTCAGAGGCTACAAGGGCCACCACCCATACCTGTGCTCTTTCCCACCCCTAAGAGCTGACCACTGCCACTACTTACAGCCAGAGACATAAGCACGGGATGCCAGGAGAATAGACCTGGAATGAGAAGAGGAGGACTTGTGAAGCTGAGGAAGGAGAACTCAGCCACATCAATACCTACGGGCTGAGGAATATGAGTAGTTCATCGCCCAAGGAAATGCTGCCAAAACGCAAGCCCCTTTCCCACCAAATGGAGCACCAAGATGAGGAAAGAGAAGCCAGGTATGTGGGGCCTGACCAAGCTGGCAGACTCCCCACATTCCTCTACTCCACCCCACTTATCCTTCCAGCATAGCATGTCCCTCAGCCAGACCTTTCTCAGGAGCCAGGCCCAAGACTTCCCATTGCCCCTACTCCCCAGGTATAAATGGCAAGTTCCTCCCCAGAAGTTAACTATTAATTATACTTACTGGAGCCAGGCCTAGCAAGCACAGCCACAAAGATGGTGAAACCAAGGGCCACAAGGTGGGCAGCAGCCCCAGAGGCAGTGCGCAGGGCTCTGTAGATGTGCGACTCAGTCTCCACAGAAAGGGCCATGGTCAACCAGGCCAGTGGCTGTAGCCTGAAAACATAGTAGAGTCAGCAAGGGTCTCAGATGCCCACTGTCCACTCTTCTCACCGGAGCAAGAGTTGCAGGTCAGGAATGCCACTCTTTTCCAAGATGTTAAGGTAGGAAGGGACAGTATCAAAACATGCACCAGAAATAGTAGAGAACCGGCAGCCTGTCAACATTTACCTGCATCTGAACTAGCACTGATCACTTGCCCACCTTCCAGGTAAGATGCGCAAAGCTATGTAATAGACTACAAATCCCAGCGTGCATCACGCCGTCGCCAGGCGAGAGAGCCAGGTGGAACGGCATGAAGCACCACGGGAATTGTAGTTCCCAGCTGCGACCAACTTGCAGCCTGAATCCCTTCGCGCGCAGCCTTCTCACGTGCCGCAGGCACGCTGCCCCTACACGCTAGGGATTCGCCTGCCTCACCCGCAGCGCCGACCCGACGCGGTGGCTTCCTCCTGAGAAAGCGGGATACTTGGGGCAGTGCCGCGCGCACCGCCGCTCCGTCGCGGAGCCGCTTCACTTCCGGGTGTGATGTCTACCCACCCTGGATTTCCTGGGACGAGCCCCCTCCACAGCCACACCTCCGCGTCGCGCTGCGCAGGCGTCGTCGATCAGACGGCTTCACGGGTGTGTGAGTGCGCAGGCGTGTTTGACCGGACAGCCGAGGCCTATGAGTTTTTTTTTGAAAGGTGTTCCCAGTGATCCCGACGCCTGGAGGCAGGGTCCGGGGGCCCGCTAGTGCCATGGGCAGCGGCTGCCGCATAGAATGCATATTCTTCAGCGAGTTTCATCCCACACTGGGACCCAAGATCACCTATCAGGTGCCATCCGGGCTCGCGGGGCTGAGGGTGGGGGGCGGGAAATTGGGACGCTTTCCGGAGCTCAGCCCGCTGCCTGGAAGCGGTGGATCCCCGTCCTGGTGCAGCACGCAGTCCCGCCACTCCTTCATTAGCGGAGAATCGTAAACCGAGAGGATACTCAGACCCAAGTCTCAGGCTCCAGTGTGGTGGGGCAGACAAACATCACAAAAGCAGTGATTATGGAAAATCGGGCTGTGGGGATCTAGGGAAGGTGCCACGTCCCTCGAGAGGTGGGGCTAGGTGATCCACTACTATCCCTGGATGCACAAGAATTTAGATGACGGGGGAGAGAGTGTGCCAAGTAGAAGGAACCGCATATGCAAAAGCCAGGAGGCAAGTGAGAACATAGCATGTGTTTGGAAACACAAAATAGTAGTAGTCCTGGGTGGATGGGAGAGAGGAGAAAAGCTGGAGAAGAGAGCTTAGGCCTTGGGGTTTTACTGTTTACTCTGCCTAGTCCCAAGATCTACTAAGGAGCCTGTTACCACCCACCTCCCCAGGTTCCCGAGGACTTCATCTCCCGGGAGCTGTTTGACACCGTCCAAGTGTACATCATCACCAAGCCAGAGCTGCAGAACAAGCTCATCACTGTGTGAGGCCCTAGCTGGGGGAGTTCCATGGAGGAGTGGACAGGCTTGTGATTGGGAGGAGCCTGACATTGTTCCCACCTTTCCCTCTGTCCAGCACAGCTATGGAGAAGAAACTGATCGGCTGCCCTGTGTGCATCGAGCACAAGAAGTACAGCCGCAATGCCCTGCTCTTCAACCTGGGCTTCGTGTGTGATGCCCAGGCCAAGACCTGTGCCCTCGAGCCCATCGTCAAAAAGCTGGCTGGCTACCTGACCACACTGGAGGTCTGCCACACTGTGGGCTTGGGTGGAAGGGCAGGCAGAGTTGGGGAACATATCTCTCCAAAGCCCTCCAGATCTAGGAATCTGCCAGGGCAGGATGCCAACCAGGGTTCACGGGGTGTACCCACCATGCTGTCCATGCTCCATCCAGCTAGAGAGCAGCTTTGTGTCCACGGAGGAGAGCAAGCAGAAGTTGGTGCCCATCATGACCATCTTGCTGGAGGAGCTAAATGCCTCAGGCCGGTGCACTCTACCCATCGGTATGGACCAACCTCTGCAAGGACAACAGAAGGGTAGAGGAGGGATGGGAAAGTGACAGGGAAGGTAAACCCAGTCAAGGACAAACTCATGAACAAATTCATGGCCAGGGAATAGCCAAGAGCTGAGCTGATGGTATCCACGGTCTAATGCATGATGGGACTAGGGATGGGGCAGGAGAGGCCAGCAGAGCTCTCTAGCTCCACTCCTTGTTCCTTGCATGTTCCTTCCCTTCTCTGGACCTCTGTCTCTTGCTCCATAAGAGGGAAAGATTGGCCCTACCCAGAGCCACCTGCCTGCCTCAAGGGTTGCTGGGAGGACTAGATAGTACTTGAAGGTCTCTCGGAAGAAAAGGCACCGAGAATATGTGTGGTGCCCCCTGCAGATGAGTCCAACACCATCCACTTGAAGGTGATTGAACAGAGGCCTGACCCTCCTGTAGCCCAGGAATATGATGTGCCTGTCTTCACCAAGGACAAGGAGGATTTCTTCAACTCACAGTGGGACCTCACCACACAGCAGGTGTGCTAGCTCTCCCAAGGTATCATCACCTAGGGCTGGCCACAGCCCTGGCCTCATCCCACCCCCACTGACCCAGCCCTGTCCTGCCCAGATCTTGCCCTACATTGATGGCTTCCGCCACGTCCAGAAGATCTCAGCGGAGGCAGACGTGGAGCTCAACCTCGTGCGCATCGCCATCCAGAACCTGCTGTGAGTGGGGCAACAGTCACACCCATGACAGGGTCGCCAGCCGGGGAAGAGCCCAGGCTGGGAAGGCGTGGCCCGCGGAAGCTGAGCACGGCTCTCTCCCCCAGGTACTACGGTGTCGTGACACTGGTGTCCATCCTCCAGGTAGGTGAGTCTGGGGCCTGGTTATGTGCAGAGTGGATCACGTGGCTGGGCCAGACTGGGGCTGTGTCAGACTCCGAAGCCCCTCACTCAGGCCCCTGTGCCTCCTGCTGCCCTCCAGTACTCCAACGTGTACTGCCCGACACCCAAGGTCCAGGACCTGGTAGATGACAAGTCCCTGCAGGAGGCGTGTCTGTCCTATGTGACCAAACAAGGTAGTGGTGGGCTCAGGGGGAGGCCGTCTCGGGGAGGGCAGGGCCACCTGGAGAGCTGACCACTGGCATCCACAGGGCACAAGAGGGCCAGTCTCCGGGACGTGTTCCAGCTGTACTGCAGCCTGAGCCCTGGCACTACTGTGAGAGACCTCATTGGCCGCCACCCTCAGCAGCTGCAGCGCGTTGATGAAAGGTTGGTCAGAAGGGGATTCCCTGGGGTGTGAGGGGAGTGCCTGAGGGCAGACACACTCTCTCCGTCTCTCCATAGCCTTGGGTTAGAAAGGAAGCAGATTCCCAGGGAGAAGAATCATGTGGCACTGGTAGTCCAGGCAGGCTTCCTGGAGGCGATGAGCTTGGAGGCTAGTCCAGTCACTGAGACAAAATTGGAGGGGAGACTGCAGAAAACAGTTGGGCTGGCTGAAAGGAGGTCTGGCCAGGGCATCAGCCCTCTCTCCCTCGACCCACACCTCAGGAAGCTGATCCAGTTCGGGCTTATGAAGAACCTCATCCGGAGACTACAGAAGTACCCTGTGCGGGTCTCTCGGGAGGAGCGGAGTCACCCTGCCCGGCTTTACACAGGATGCCATAGCTACGATGAGATCTGCTGCAAGACAGGTAGAGGCAGGCAGAACAGCTGGAGTGGGGTCAGGGTAGGGTGGCCAAGCCAAGGGTGCTTACCTCACCTCCACCACCCAACTCAGGCATGAGCTACCATGAGCTGGATGAACGGCTGGAAAATGACCCCAACATCATCATCTGCTGGAAGTGAGGCTGGTGAGGGCTGGACCCAGACACAGCTGTAGCTACTTTCTCCCGTCTGGTGCATGAAGGCTAGACCAGCAGACTAGTCTCAAAGTTAATCCTCACTTCTGTAAATAAAGTCATCCATTTCAACCTACCTTCATTGAGTACCACCACCTGTGAGCCAGCCGCCAGAGAACCAACAGTGGATGAAATAGCCATGGTCCTGGTGTCCTGGAGCGCCATCTGGTGGGGTAGGGCCGGCAATGGACAAATAAATGTGCCCGCTAATTAAAAACTGAAAGAAACAATGTGGAAGATGTGATGAAGAGAAGTGGGATGGGAGCTGGGGCTGCTCTGGATTAGAGGAGCAAGAAAGGTCTTGTTGAGGTGACTGACTTAAACTGAGCCCTGAAGGAGGAAGAGTATTACAGGCAGAGGGAACAGGTGCAGAAGCCCCAAAGCAAAAACCACTTTGGGATGTATGAAGAATCCAAGGGAGGCCCATGGGGGCTAGAACATCAGAGGCAAGGGGGAGAGGGGCAAGGAACAAAGTCCCGAGGTAGGAGAAGGAGCAAAAGCCTGATACTGCAGAGCTGCTGGTAAGGTAGTATTTCGAGGGCCACAGGCAGCCATAGAGTCACCCTCATGCGAGGGAATAATGTCTCGTGTACACTTTTAAAGGACTCCAGCTGCTCAGGAGGATCAGGAGTGGAAATGAGTCCAGTAAAAGGGCTCAGGACTGACCTCAGGCGAGGCGATGGCAGCCTGGACTAGGATGCAGAGAAGTTGTGGGCCCTGCGCAGTATTTGAGGGGTCCTGCCAACAGGTGGAGCTGGGCGCGAGAAATACTGGAAGGAGGAAGCCAAGCCCCAGGCGGGGGGCGCGCGGGGGGGATAGAGGAACTGCTGAAGAGCTGGTGGGGGCGGGGCGACTTGACGTCCGTCGGAGAAAAAACCCTAGGCCACGGGAGTTGGCACTCGGGAGACCTGTAAGCCGCAGCCGACTGTGAGGGAGAAAATTCCGGGAATCCGAACAGAGTTGCTGCCCGCAGCCCTGCAGGCGAGGCCCACCCGGCCGAGCAAACCCGGGTAGGAGCACTGCGCAGGCGCCGAGCTAGCCGTTTCCATGGCGGCGAGAACACGCGTCTCAACCGCTGCACAACGGACGTGCCGGACACCGTTGTGCCTCAGTGTTCCGGCACCCCCGCCTCGGTGCCCGCTGCTGCCGGGAGTCAACCGAACCCCGCCTTGCTGCTGTCTCCGGCCCCGACATGGGGGACCTGGAGCTGCTGCTGCCCGGGGAAGCTGACGTGCTAGTGCGGGAACTGCGCAGCTTCCCGCTGCGCGAGATGGGCTCCGGAGGGTGAGGCAGCTGAATCCAGAGTCAGGCGGAGTCATGGGGTCAGAGTCTTTGAGTGGGGGGAGTCCTGACATTGGGAGAAGGAGTTTCCCAGTGCGGAGGGACCCGCAGGTGGGGAGGTAAACCTCTCTGAGATAGGAGTAAGTGATCCTGAGCCACCTCTGGCCCCTCAGGATCAGGTTAAGCCTCGATGGGACCCAGCCCCCACCCCACTCCGACTGCACCCATGTGTACCCAAATGCGTGCACACACCCTCTGGGGCAGGTGGAACCAGCAGCATGAGAACCTGGAGAAACTGAACATGCAGGCCATCCTTGATGCCACGGCCAGCCAGGGTGAGCCCATCCAGGAGCTGCTGGTAACCCATGGAAAGGTATGCTGGGAGTCACAAGCAGAGTTCCTGCCTTCAGGCCAACACCCCACCCCACCCCACCACTCTACCCCTCAGGAGCACCTTGGGTGGCTACTCTTCCCTCCAGCTGGTATACCTGTCCTCCCCAAAGGAGGAGGAGTATGTTACACATTTGCTTTTGTACCCCTGTGGGATATGACCCTGGCATGCCAGGCCAGGTGCAGATCGTGGGTTGACTAGGGTGATAGTCATGGATCATAGACCGCCCTGAGCTATAGGGGAGGGCCCAAGTTCTAAAGGCATTCCTGAATAGACTGTCAGGCTGGGGGTGGGGGCGCCCCACTGAAGTGGGGGTGGGGCTTTGGCATGGAAGGAGGCAGCCTTTCTACCATGAGAGAGAGAAAGAAGGGGGTGGGAGTTAGAAACCAGGGAGTGTCTTGGTTGGAACATGAGCCAGGAGGTGGCACCAACAGATGACCTGAGATATCACTTGACATAGGGGTTTCTCATCAAGGAAAAGGTAGAGCCCCCTACCGGGGGCGTGCAGTAAGAATAGGGCGCTGTGAAGGGCCTGGGTAAGGGTGAGGATAAGGCATACAAGAGCCTTGGAAGGCCAGAGGACAGGGACAAGAGGGAGGGCATAAGCAGGAGAGCTAGCCTGAGGGGGAGCAAGGCAGCCTGGAGACAAGGCAAGGGCCAGTCTCAGGAATCATGGGAGATGTCCCCACATAGATGTTGAGGACAGGTGGAAATGAAGGTCGGGGTACAGGAGAAAAGTCAGGAAGATACTCATGGGGTGTAGGAGAGTCTAGGGGCTGAGGGGCGTTTGAGGAGAGCTGGACTAAGCTGAGCCAGGGATGGGAGAGTTGCTAGGCCAAGGTAAGCCCACGTCATCCCTGTCCTGTCCCCTCCCCTCAAAGATCCCAACGCTGGTGGAAGAGCTGATCGCAGTGGAGATGTGGAAGCAGAAGGTGTTCCCTGTGCTGTGCAGGCTAGAGGACTTCAAGCCCCAGAACACTTTTCCTATATATATGGTGGTGAGCTGGGCCCCTGGACCGTACCCTGCCCACTCCTTCAGGGGGCCTTGGACTAGATAATTGGTAGCCCCTATCCGTTCATCAGCATCCCCAGACCCTGTTCTCTGCTTTATGTGCTAGTTACACCACGAGGCCTCCATCATCAACCTCCTAGAGACGGTGTTCTTCCACAAGGTGAGGCGTCAGTCCTGCCCACTGGCTACTGCCCCAGGCCGGGCCCTGGTGGCAAAGGGGGATTATGTCTTGGGATGGGGTGCATCAGAGAAGAATGTTTCCCTTCTGCCTGTCCCCAGGAGGTGTGTGAGTCAGCAGAGGACACGGTCTTGGACCTGGTGGACTACTGCCACCGCAAACTGACAATATTGGTGGCCCGCAGTGGCCATGGTGGTTCCCCCGAGGAGGAGGAGTCCCAGTACAGCACCCCCATGAAGGTGGGCTGAGGTTCCCTGGGGTTGGCAAGGGCTAGACTCAAGGCCCCCCCTCCCAGGCCTGAGCAGCATGTGCCCCCCAGGAGCTGCAGAAGCAGGCAGAGCTGATGGAATTTGAGATCACGCTGAAGGCACTCTCTGTGCTGCGCTACATCACAGACTGCGTGGACAGGTGGGCTGTCCTGCCAGCCCGAGACCTGAAGGGGAGGGCTGGGACCCTGGGCCTGTTTCTTCTGCTCACCTGTCTCCACCCCTGTCCCTAGCCTTTCCCTGAGCACCCTGAGCCGCATGCTCAGCACCCACAACCTGCCCTGCCTCCTGGTGGAACTGCTGGAGCACAGTCCCTGGAGCCGGCGGGAAGGAGGTAAGGCCCTTCTCTACCTGCCTCAGCCCCAGCTCTCTGCTTCCAGGACATCCTCCAGGATGGGTGAGGGTTGGCAACTTGCACACAGGCAGATAAACTCTGCCCCCTAGCCCACATCAGATACCAGGATACCCTACCCAGAGTGGGCCAGACCTGGGCTCTGCAGCAAGCAAGGCCCATGTGCCGACTAGAGGACTCACCATGCCCTGGAGCGAGCACTACCAGAGTCTGGGCAAGTCCTGTACCCAGGCAATGGTCAGTTCCCCAGCCCACATGACCACTCAAAGAGCATGCAACGTCTGCCCTCAGGAGGCAACGGTATGCTGGTTCCTCTCCTCAGGCAAGCTGCAGCAATTTGAGGGTGGCCGTTGGCAGACAGTGGCATCCTCAGAGCAGCAAAAGCTGAGCAAGTTGGACGGGCAGGTATGGATCGCCCTATACAACCTGCTGCTGAGCCCTGAGGCCCGGGCCCGCTACTGCCTCACAAGCTTTGCCAAGGGACAGTTACTCAAGGTGGGGAACTCCTCCCATGCCATCCCCACAGCCTACAGCCTAGCTATGCCCCGCCTCACCACCACTGTTTATCTTTGTCCACCTACCTCTGCCCCAGTCCTGTTTCCAGACCTCAGGCCTCAGGTAACGTGGCAGCTAGTGGGACGTGGGCCCCACAGGCACCCTCAATCCAGCCCTTGACCCTCTGATCGGTGCCACTTCACAATGGCCTCTCCTGGACACTCTTGCAGCTTCGGGCCTTCCTCACAGACACACTGCTCGACCAGCTGCCCAACCTGGCAGACCTACAGGGTTTCCTGGCCCACCTGGCCCTGACTGAACCCCAGCCCCCTAAGAAAGACCTGGTATTGGAACAGGTAGGCACCGGAAAGTTATTTGCTCAGGACCACTGCCCACTTTGCCAGCTCCTCCCTGGCACTCTCCACTTTTCTCCTCTTCTCTCCCCCAGATCCCAGAAATCTGGGAACGGCTGGAGCGAGAGAACAGAGGCAAGTGGCACGCTATTGCCAAGCATCAGCTGCAGCATGTATTCAGCCCCTCGGAGCAGGACCTGCGGCTGCAGGCACGAAGGTGAGGTCTGCCAAGCTGGCACACAGGGTGGAAGGGATGCAGAAGGCATGGATGTGGGTAGGGGTACTCGCATGCTCCCCCCCAACCAAGCCCAGCCAGGACTTCCTGCCCCTTTTTCCCAGGTGGGCTGAGACCTACAAGCTAGATGTGCTAGAGGCAGTGGCTCCAGAGCGGCACCGCTGTGCCCACTGCAGCGCAGAGGCCTCCAAGCGCTGCTCACGATGCCAGAAGGAGTGGTACTGCTGCAGGTGAGGGCATCCTAGGACCTTCAGTCCTTAGGCATCACTCCCACACCCCCCACAAGCACTTTATCCTCACGCGCCCACTTGCCTGCAGGGACTGCCAAGTCAAGCACTGGGTGAAGCATGGAAAGACTTGTGTCCTGGCAGCCCAGGGTGACAGAGCAAAGTGAAAGCTGCCACGCCTGAGGGCTGATTACCCATGCCATACAACTCAGTCAGAGCGTGCCCCTGAACCTCAGGATCTCAGCCTGGCCTCTGCAAGAGCCGCAGCCTCCCAGATGGTGAGCTTAGCGGAGGGGTGGAGCTGCTGCCCCATCTCCCCCGGCAAAGCTCTCTCGCTTCCTGCCCCACCCGGTGGATGGGCTTAGGGCGCTGGCTGCCTCAGTTGGGGCAGGAGGCAACGGCAACGGCAAGGGCGAAGGTGACGGCCGGATGTGGGGACCCTCTTCCTCTTGCACAGTAAAGCTAGTCTCCAGAACACGCCTGTCTCCGCGTGACCCTTTGCGTTCGTCGTTAGGGGGAGGGGAGTTGCTCGCGGGATAAAGGAAAGGAAGGAAAGGAGGGCGGGGACTCCGCAAGAGTCCCCCGCCGCCGCCCCCGCTGCCCCACTCCGCTCGCGGGCTGACACAGCCCGGGGCGCCCAGGTTTCCATTGCGCCGCTCTCCGCGGCACTCTCCCGCCGCTCTGCCTGGACCTCCAGGGCGGCGCCGCACTGGGGCCCGCCCCGCGGTCCCTCCCGCCCCGCTCTGGCTCGAGCTCAGAGCCGGCCGGAGCCTGGGTCCGATCGGGCCATGTCCGCTGAGCCTGAGCTCATTGAGCTGCGTGAACTGGCACCTGTGCGGCGCGCCGGCCCGGGTCGCACCCGACTGGAGCGTGCTAACGCGCTGCGCATCGCGCCGGGCACAGCACGCCACCCGGCAAGGCAGCCGGTCTCGGGCCGCGGCCACCGCTTCCAGCCTGCGGGGCCAACGACGCACACGTGGTGCGACCTCTGCGGCGACTTCATCTGGGGCGTCGTGCGCAAGGGTCTGCAGTGCGCGCGTGAGTAGCGGCCCCACGCGCTGGCGAGAGCAAAACGGGTGGTCAAGGGGCAGCACTGTCGCTGCAGGTCAAGTTTCGATGAAGGGGCCCGGCGGGGAAGGCCCCTGAGGACCAAGTCCTTTACCTTTGCCCCATCGTGGGAGGGATTGCGGGCACATGTTTTACATCCTTGCTGCGCCCCACCTGCGTCTGGGACACAGCTGGGCAGAGGCAGTTAGTTGCCTGTGGATAACAAGGTGCTGATTCAAGTTTCTTATGTTTAAAGTGCCTTGGCTTTCCTGAGAAAGGCTTTGTGCCTACCAGTCTCTGAGTCCATATTCCCAGGCCTGCCCCTTCCCAAAGATTCACTCACCATGTCCCCTTCCAGAATCCCTGGTATGGGAATTTACCCACTAATGGGAGGGGGCCTGGAAAAAGTTAGAACCTTGGGTGGGCCCCCTGCAAGAAGAAATTTTGTTCAGTCTTTATGAAGCAAATATCACAGACCCAGTCAACGAGGTGCTAAAACATGAAAACACAGCCACCCACATGTCAGCGGTCCTTCTGCCTTCCTGGGAATCAACAGCAAGCAGAGGTTGCTCTCCCACTGGCTATAGACCAGCTAAAATCACTTGGGATGCTTTTCAGCCCTCCAAACTCCTATGCTTGGCCCCTACCTCAGACCTGTTGGATCAGTCACTTAGGAGTGTATCAGCGATTTTTAAAAACATTCTCCTAATGTGCAGCCTGGGTTGAGAATCACTGCTCTGGCCCATTTAAGAACTTGGGGAAGGCGTCCCAGGCCAGTCTGTATGTGTATGGAGACCCTCTCTCATCCAGTACTCGAGTCTCCTGAATTCAGCTGGGAGGAGACTCTGGAGATGTGTCAGAATACACAGTATGAACAACGGCTAGGACATCGCAGTGTTCCCCGGAAATAAAGTGGCTACAGAGATGAAAAACAGGATAATCTGAGTGTGTGTCAGAGGCAGAAACAAGGAAGGTATAAAGGATGTATTTTTTTGTCTTTGTGGGTTTTTTTGGCCTCAAACAACTGGGAGAATAGTGGTAATTTTTGCTGAGATGAGGAACTCTGGTGAGGATTGGGTGAGATGGAAAAAAAGTGAGTTAAATTTTGGCCATGTTGGGTTGAAATGTCTATTAGACATCGAGAAGATACATACAAGATTTGATCTGAAGGGGGAGGTCAGTAATGGAAGCCTTAGATCTGGGGTAGGTGAGTGTACACGGAGCAGGGCAGTGAATTAGACTGAGCCTCTGTGACACTCCGCCATTAGATTTGGGAGTGAAGACAGAATCAAAGGAGCTGAGCAGGAGCTGCCAGGAGGTAGGTGGGAAAACCGGGGTCGTGGGGGCCCGTGGGAACCAAGAAGAGCAGCATAAAACGTTACTGAGGCGGTGAGGATGGAGAAGGGGCCGCAGGATTTGGCATTGCGCAGGTTGCTGAGGACCTGGACCAGGGCAGTTTCCTGGAGGGAGGGGCAAGCCCGGTTGAAGTGGGTAGAAGAGAGCGAAGGCAAGAAATTGAGTGTATGTAGACCAGTGTTGATAAGTTTGGGTATGAGGGGAGTTGAGACAGATAACTAGAGGGGGACATTGATTAAAATGTTTTTTCACATTCAAGGGTGAAGGGAGGGGGCAGACAATGCGGAAGGGGGAAGTTCTGCGCTAGGCGCTATAGTTCCAACTGCTGAGCAGGCCAGGATCCCTAGCCGCCTGAGGCCTTCTCTCCGGTTTCCAGACGCGGGGGACTAACACTAGAATTTGTGTAGCAGTGGGCGGTAAGGGGGCCCGAAATAAGGCGGATCATGCAGAGACCGGCGGGCAGCGTCTTTCGCCCCGGGGCTTCTCTTCCATTCCTGGGACGCTTCCCGGAGCTGGAGCTGGGGCTCCTCCGCCTCATAGCCAGGCTTCTCTGCAGATTGCAAATTCACATGCCACTACCGTTGCCGCGCACTCGTCTGCCTGGACTGCTGCGGGCCCCGGGACCTGGACTGGGAACCGGCGCTGGAGCGGGACACAAACGTGGTGAGCGCGGGGCCGGGGTTTGGGGGGTAAGAGTGAGGCAGAGACGCGCACACGATCGCGCCACATCGCAGGCAATGCTTAGATCCGCTCGGCGTTAAGCGCAATAAGCGTTCGAACAGCGGATTTCTCCGCGGCAGAGTGACTAACTCTGCGCGCGGGCTCGAACGGGTGCCGGGGGTGCTGCCTCCGCGCGGACTGCCCCAATCGTCCTGGGTCGGTGCCCACGCCATGTCCACACGGTCCAGCATCCTTTTCCGGTCCTGCGGCCACGCTGGTGCACATGCGCACACGCTCTGACTTGTTCCCCAAGGGAGGCGGGGCCTGTGGGCGGAGCGGAGCTGAGCTGCCTGGGCGATGAGATCATTCCCAAAGGCGAGGCGCGTGTGGCCCCGCCCCTCAAAGTTCCTTCCCCAATGAGACCAGAGCTAGGGCATGCTGGCTACATTTCAGTGCTAACGGTTGCAGCACTGACCCGCGTTTTGGCGCACGCGCACACTGGCAAGTGCGCACGCGCACGCGCGTCTGGGGCGGTGGTTGGAGACTACCGGCGCACCGAGCTCCAGCTGCTGGCTGGCGGGCGAGCGGGCGCGGCGATGGGTGAAGTAGATGCGGGGACACCCTCTTTCGAGATGACCTGGAGCAGCACGACAAGCAGTGGCTACTGCAGCCAGGAGGACTCGGACTCGGAGCTCGAGCAGTACTTTACGGCGCGTACTTCGCTAGTGCGCCGGCCGCGCAGGGACCAGGTGGGGACCGGGAGTTGGGGGCGGCGGATCGGGGGCGGTTGCTGGGACCCCGCCCCTCCCCGGTAAGTTCCTTTGTGGAGTTTGTGGGCAGCCCCACGCTCCCGTCAGCACGGATCCCGGGCCAGCCCGTGGAACCATGTGTCGGGCTTGTCTCTAAGCGCGTCAGTACTGGGTGCCCGGGCGTTGCTCTCTCCGTCACGCACTGGTTGAACCAGGGGAAGCGGTTACGTGGCTTGAGGTAGACTAGGGACAGGCATTATCCACCTATGACTAAAGCTGACTACGCAGTCTGGACTAGCACCTCGATTTCCGCGTTTAGGCGCTCCCACCCGCTCTGGGAGACCAGGAGGAGGAAGTGGAGGGGGAGGAGTCCTCGCCGGGAATTGAGAAGTTTTTTAGGAGGGAAGCGAAGGAAGGTCCACACCTCTCCTTACGCACTCCTGGATGGAGCCAGCCGAGACCCCATTTCTTGCCGGTCCTGGCTTGTCACCAGCTGCTGGAATGTGGAGAATTCTGATCCCCAATCTGGAGTGGACCTGGAGTGCTCGCTTCAGCAGCATATATACTAAAATTGGAGTGGATCTGGAGAAAGGAGATTTGGGAATGGATGGGAAGGAGGCCTTGTTTTGGACTGTGAACATCCAGAAGCTCTTTATCCACAAGAGATTGGGAAGGCTCGATTGCAAAATGCCTGCGGAGGGGGTCAAGAGAGATAGGAGTTACTAACCCAGAACTATAAGGAGCGGCTGTGTCTCTTGGAGTCTCCTAGATGTCCCCATTAGCAGAGACGTCTGTGCTGTGTGTCATGAGTGTGACCACCAGGCTCAGATAACTAACTTCTGGAGCTGGTACACTTCAGGGGAACACCTTGGCCAGAGCTTTAGGAAAGAGAGCTGGGAACTACGAAGCATAATATGTCTGGCAGCAATGGGACAGAATTCCTTACATGAACCAAGAAGAGGGAGTTTTAGATGAAAAATTTATACCTCAAAGCCCATCCCAGAGCTTGGGTGCAAGGTTTGAGTTTGGATCCCTAGCCTGTCTCTATGCCACTCAGGCCTGAGCCATTTTCCATTATCGAAAAGTGAAAAACAACAAGACACTAATCGATTGTAAAGGAGGCTGTGGAGTCCTAAGTTGTAAATAAAATAAAACCATCAGTCACTATGGACAGTGGCAGAGTGGAGAGTGAATTGCTACCGTGCAGGAGACAGGAAAGTCCATGGTCCTGCTGTGCATCCCTCTGGGATGGTTGTTGGTATCCTCCACATCAGCTTTGGAAACCCTTCCTCCTCTAGAGTCCTGGTAAGACAGTGCAGGCCTCCTGTCTAGGTCTCTTGTTTTATGAATAAAGATGCCGAGGGAGGTTCACCTGGCGAAGGAATGGGGCTTGAACTGAGGTCACTGCATCCCAGTCCAGGGCCCCTGGATTACCTGGGAAGGGAAGAAGCAGCAAGTTTTCTCATTCCCAGGCTGGAGCTCAGAGCCATCACATGGAAGGGGAATAAGTTGGTGCCATCCCTGTGCCCACCGTGTTCTGTAAACAGAATTCTCATTCTTCTTGCTCTGACCCTAGAATCTGTTCCACTTTCCTTTTGCCCCTAGCATCATCCCTCCCATCCTGGCACTTTTCATTGGGACACTCCTTCCTGTCCCAAGCTCTCTCCTTGGTCCTGAACAAACATATCCACCCTTTATTCCCAGGCTCCAGTCCCCATTTTCCTCCCTAGAACCCACATTTTCCAGAGCCCACACCATCTGTTCTTACTAGCCTTTTGTGGTTTCCCACTGTTCCCCACCAAGGTTTCTGCCAGAGTTTTCACTTCTCAATGCTCTTATCCATCCAGGAGGCCTTTGGAAATTTGGGGAAGCAAATAGGCTTCAGTTCTCACCCCTCCCTCAATACCTTTTTCCTGTGGTGCCCCAGCTGTAGTCCTCAGCTCCATGTACTTGCTGGCCGCTGAACAGCAGTGTGAACCAAGTAAAGAGCATACTGCTAAAAGGCTGTGGACTTCACTCTATGTCCTTATCTGTCTTCCCTGTTTGTCCCCATCAGATGGTTTCAGATGGGAGCTCCAGAGCAACAGTCAGGGAGAAAGCTTGGCTGTCCTGGGCTCAGAGCTGGGCACAAGGTTATAATACAGGAAACCTTTTGATGGGAACTCCCTTTGGACTTGGGACAAGGCATTGGTCCTCACACTGATCTCAGCTGTGTCTGTGACACTCCTATTCCAACTAGGGTTTATCTGACGTCAACAGGAAGTAAGGCTGATGCAATGAGACCAAGGGAGTTTGGTGAAAGAAAGTTAATTGAGAGCCCTGGCTGCCCTGGTGCATACTCCACCCTTCTGACAAGAACCCAGTTCCTGGAGGGGCAGGGAAGAGGCTGAGTGGTGGAGCTAAAGTCTTTGCTATGAACATCCAGACAATGGAGAGGAGGTGCAGAAGCCTACCTGCTTGGCACTTGTGGGACAGGCTCTCCAGGAGACTGCCTTTGCATCTCTGGCAGATTGGAACCTGGCCTGAAGCTACCTTTTGTGCAGCTTGGATCAGGATCAATGGCATGCCACAGTGGTTTACTTACTATGTCTGAGACATGCAGGGCTGGCCCCAAGCCCTCCACTGGGGGTGTTGTAGAGGTTGCGTTTCCTCTCCTGCCCACAGATAGCTGGGCTCCTGGTGTGCACCAATCCTCACTTCTCTCACCCTGCAGTGGGTCCATGGCCCTTTGCCAGGGCAGAGTGACAGAGTGGGCTGCCTTCTCCAGGACACACCCTGACCCCACCTTGACATTAGGCTGTGCAGTTGAGAGGTAGTTTTACTGTAAACAAGTCCTTCCTCAGTGTCCCCTATCGTTTTCTGGCCTCTGGCCTCGTGCCTTTAGTTGCCTAGGTTTTAAGGTACCTGTAGGGTCCCACCTAGAGGAGGCTACAGTCGGGGCGGAGAGAAGCCAAATGGTTCTGCCTTTGCTGTCTCCATCCATAGTGTGCGGAACCAGGAGCAGTGATGGGTTCTTCTCATCAGGTCTTGAGCTTTGTTGTCAGTTTCCAAAGGCTGCCCCAGAGGTCATTTTTTAGAGTGGCCCACCTGGGCTCACCTATCTGCCTGTGTCATGCACTGAAGTGGGAGAGGTTTCTTAAGGGCCCTGTGTCCATGCTGACCCATCTTTCAGGACGAACCTGTGGAGTGGGATACACCTGACCTTTCTCAGGCTGAGATTGAGCAGAAGGTCAAGGAGTACAACGGCCAAATCAACAGCAACCTCTTCATGAGCCTGGTGAGTTGACTGCCCAGGAAGGGGATGTGGGGTGAGGCGGGAATCCAGCTGTGTACCTGATGCCTGAAGGGTCGCAGCTGAGGTATTCTTGGGTGGACCCAAGCAGTGATTTATTCAAGTCCTGGTGGACTGCTGGTGCCCAGTTCTGTTCCATCTCACCTGGAACGTAGTCATGGTTTGGTTTCTCCTCAGAACAAAGACGGCTCCTACACAGGCTTCATTAAGGTTCAGCTGAAGTTGGTGCGCCCTGTCTCGGTCCCCTCCAGCAAGAAGCCACCCACGTTGCAGGATGCCCGACGGGGCCCAGCACGGGGTCCAGCCGTGAAGCGCCGCACCTCCTTCTACCTGCCCAAGGATGCTGTCAAGCACCTTCATGTGTTGTCACGCACACGGGCAAGAGAGGTCATCGAGGCCCTGCTGCGCAAGTTCTTGGTGGTGGATGACCCCCGCAAGTTTGCGCTTTTTGAGCGGGCTGAGCGCCATGGCCAAGGTGGGCTTCCTACCCGACCCCACCATGTGTGAGGATACATATGCATGCAGCTATGTATGCAAGGGTGAGGGGGCTGGGTCTGATCCTAACCAAACACTCCCTTCTCCCTGCCTGGCCTTCAGTGTACCTCCGGAAGCTGTCGGATGATGAGCAGCCCCTGCGGCTACGGCTCCTTGCAGGGCCCAGTGAGAAAGCCCTAAGCTTTGTCCTGAAAGAGAATGACTCTGGGGAGGTGAATGTGAGTACACAGCTCTCCTTCGTTTCTTGGGTGTCACTGGGCAGGGCTGGTGAGTAGCAGCTACAGTAAGGCTTGGAGGAAGAATAGGGCTGGAGGACAGGCCCTGCAAAGCCTCTCCAGGAGTGTGTGAACTTTGTGGCTAAAGTGAAGGCTTCCTGGCCACTCATGCCAAGGTCTAGGGCTTGTCCCAAAAAGCCAAGAAGAACTGTGTTGGCACTCTGTTCTTTCCCATTGTGGAAAGTTCTCAGGAGAGACAGGAGTCCATCTGATGGCATGGTGATTTAGGCCAGATCAAAGCCACACGGATGAACCCAAATTGTCATGGAGGCTTCCAGTCAGACATTAGGACTTTTTACCTGGAAGCTGCCTGGCTTTCAGGTATTGGGTCTGTGAAGTGAGATTAGACTCAGAGCGTGGTAATGACCTGTCCACAAGTAACTGGAATCATGTGGTTTGGCTGCCTGTCCATGAGGTGACTGCCCTACTTTGTAGGACCCATCTTCTATATGGCCTGGGTGGGAATCCTAGGACAGACCATTCTGGCAAGAACCTGACATTAGAAAGCCCAATCCTAGCTGTGTGACCATGATGCTCTGGTCTTCTCTGGGGAGGGCCTGCTGGCCACACCTACTACAGCTTGTGTCACCCCTCCCTGCTGCAGTGGGATGCCTTCAGCATGCCTGAACTACACAACTTCCTGCGCATCCTTCAGCGGGAGGAAGAGGAACACCTCCGGCAGATCCTGCAGAAGTACTCCTACTGCCGCCAGAAGATCCAGGAGGCCCTGCACGCCTGCCCCCTGGGGTGACCTCTTGTACCCCTAGGTGGAAGGAAGAGAGCAGGCAGTGCCAAGGGCGTTCTGTGTGAGTGTGACAGGGCCCATGTGGCCTGAGGAGTGAGTGTGCATGGAGGCCCTCTCTTGGTGGGGAAATGAGCCCAAAGAACAGTGAAGGAGCTAGCCCCCTGTGTCCACCAGTGGGTGTAGCAGAGCATGGTTCTGCACCCTTCTGCCCCTCATGTACTGGATTGGTGGGCCAGGGTTGCCCTGGGAAGCTGCTCCAGGCTTGCAGCAGGGTTAGAGCAGACAGAAGTCTCCTTAATTCGTATCTCAGATGCGAGAATCTTGGAGACCCTACAAACAGTATAGGATCATGTTTGCAAGGATGAAGATCCTCATCTATGGGGAAAGGTTGTACGTTTTGGGTCTTGGATGGGGTCACAGGATAGCCCTATCAGAGCCAAGGGTGAATGTTTAAGGTAAGGCAGGCATCGTGGAAGAGCCCAGATTTTCCTCTACAGTACCCTCTGGCTCCACACACACCCTGGGGTCAGGGAGTGCTAGCTCACAGTGCAGCAACAGCACCTCAGTGCCTCCTCCAAGGAGAATGTCCCTGGGCCAGGGTCTATGAGTGTGAGCACTGGCCCAGGTCTGTGCCTTGTTTGCCAATCAAAGCCAGGGTCTTTACTTCAGGTATATTTGATGATGAGAGTGAATGTATGTAACATTTTGTGGCCTCAGCTGAATGCCTCCTGTGGGAAAAGGGGTGGGGGTGACATCATTAGGACCTGGGGCCTGAAAAGATTTGGCTGAATAAAAATTTAAGAATCTCTTACTTTTGGACTCTTTATTAAGGGCCCTCAGCTCATTGCTCCTCATATCAGTAGCTGCCAATGGTGATGGACAGGCTCACAGCACCTTTTCAAGGTCACCGTGGAACCAATTTATGAAGGATGTTGGGTACTGATATGGACTCAGTCATCAGTCAGCACCCTGGGGCTCAGGTCTTGGTGTGAGCAAAGATATCAGCTGTGGTTAATGCTTAGGGAAACCACACACCTCGCAAGCTGTGGGAGGCGCTTCACTAAAAACTTGAGTTACTTCTGTGAACCAAACACTGCTCACGGCACCGAAGGTACAGCTATTCTTGCCATCATGAAGCAATCTTCTGGTGGTTTTGGGAACACTGAATTGGAAGTTCTTCAGACTTGAATGTAGTTATATGACATTTGGCCAATTCCTTAATTTTCCTTAGCTTCAGTTTCTCCACATTCGACAATGGTGATCTCAAAAATGGTGTGAGACTAGAATGAAGCCAGATGCGCACTGCGTGACCTGGCCTGGGATCAGGCCCAAAAATGCTATTTTGGGGGATCCCTGGTGGTTGGGCAGGCCCGCTGGATCTGACCTTCGGAATACGGAGACGTTGGAGCCGTCACACACGCCAAAGAAGGCAGCAGGACTAGCCACTGTTTTCCTGGGTGGGAGCTGCCTCAGCTGGAGAGCGTGGCCTGCCGGGACCTGACATCTCGCAGTGCGTGCTGGGATGCCTAGCGTCTGAGGGCGGCTATTGGTTCCGCTCTGCAGACCGACGAGAGAAGCAACCAATCGAAAGGGGCAGCGTGCGAAGCGTACGGAAGCGGAAATGAGGTTTCCGTGGAGACAGCGGAGCCTGCGGAAGACGGCGGCGGTGGCGGCGGCAGCAGCACCTGCGAGGGGAGGCCGAAACAGGGCATGGCGACGCCGACAGCCCTGTGAGAGCGAAGGGGTCGCGGGGTCCGCCATGAGCCGGCGGCCCTAACATGGGCGCCAGCGGCTCAAAAGCTCGGGGCCTGTGGCCCTTCGCCTCGGCGGCGGGGGGCGGCGGTCCAGAGGCGGCGGTCGCAGAGCAAGCTTTGGTGCGTCCGCGAGGCCGAGTCGTGCCCCCCTTCGTATTCACGCGCCGCGGGTAAGGGCGTGGGTTCCGCCCGGGGGAAGACAGGCTAGCGGCTAGGCTCCCCGCGTCGTCGGTAGCTTCCGCCGCCGTATCCCTTGCATCCGCGTTAAGACCACTCCCATCTTCGGGCTCGTATTGGAGTAAGGGATGTGGAAAGCCGGGCAGTCGGTTCCTGGCGTCCTGGCTACTCTTAAGGTCTCCCTGGGAGAAGAGTGGGCCTGTAGCTTGTCCCTGAGCAGGCAGCTTTATGCACTGTAAAGCTAAGAGGGCCTCTGCGCGACTTCAGGACCTCCCTTTCATCCCTTCCAGCTCAGCCTGCTAGCTGAAGGCTCCTAGCCTTCCTCTCCCCCAGTTCTTTTGAGAGAATGACCCTATGATTTGGCTGTTTGTGTTCCCTACAATGGCGAGGGAAGGGCTGGGAAAGCAGGAGTGGGCCCCAGTGTTGGGGATGGGACCTAGGAGAAAAGGACCTCACCCAGATGTGTTGTTCTCCAGATCTGGAGCTCGGACCTCCCCCCTATCCCCCAGGGGTCCAGACAAGAGCAGTAGATTGGTCTGGCCCTGGTGTTCCCCTGGGGACTGGTACTCAAGTGATGCTAGAGTTTTGGCTGTAGATCCTAGGAAAGTCCCAACAGTAGCAGCTTGGCTGCACTAGCTACCTGGGAGGCATGAGGAGGATGCAGCCTTTTTCCTTTTAGGCTCCCTCCTAGCTCGGCTACCTCAGGCTTTGGCCCTGGGCCAGCAGTGGCTTCTGGAATGAGACCAACATTCTCATGCCACCATCCTGCTCACTAGAAATCGTGGGTGAAGGCAGGGGCCTGATGTTGGAATGGCTTTTGCTGAACAAATCAGCGATGAGCACTGGTCTTGGCTGCCTGCACAATGTACTCTGGTATAGCCTCTCTTCTTGGGGTCTGACAGAGTAGCACTGGCCACCACCCCACTCCTCACTTCTAGTAGAATCCAGACCCTAAACGAGAGATTCTGCAGACATATTATCTTCTCTTTCTCCCACCAAGGTTGCTTCTCCCCATTTGAGGGTGGGTACACTTCCTAGTGGTCTGTGGCATTTGCCATGACCAGATGTGAGACTCCAGCCCAGCCTGTTCCCCTCTTTCTACACAGCTCCATGTTCTATGACGAGGATGGGGACCTGGCTCATGAATTCTATGAGGAGACAATCGTCACCAAGAACGGGCAGAAGCGGGCCAAGCTGAGGCGGGTACATAAGAACCTGATCCCTCAGGTGAGGAGCTGGGCACTGGTCATAGAGCCTATGTCGAGTGTGTGGAAGTAGACCCAGATGGGGCCTCCTGTCATGGTGGGAGCTCCTGGGGGAGGAACTGGGAGGAACAGGAAGGCTTCCTGGAATATGTGCACTGAGATGGCCCTCACTAGCCTCTTTTTCCATGGCAGGGCATCGTGAAGCTGGACCCCCCCCGCATCCACGTGGATTTCCCTGTGATCCTCTATGAGGTGTGAGCCTAGGGGGTGGCAGGCATAACCACCCCCTGCCTCAGGAAGAAACCCCCAGGTTCAAGGTGTGGCTTCCTTTGAGGAATCTAGGCTGAAGCCACATCCTGAATAAACTCCTTTGGCCTGGAACCTTCCTTCAGCTGTGAGAGGGGCAGTCCTGCATTGTCGGTTGGGTGCTGGTTTTTATGCAGACAAGAGGTGGCTGGCTGGTGGCTGGTCAGGGCTCATAGTGGTATTACCAGCCCACCTTCCCCAGCAGTCCAATGAGGAGCGTGGCAGGGCATACAGTGATTGGAAATGCCTGGTTCCTGTGCCCTTGCCTGATCTGCTTTCTTCCAAGCTTGCCTAGGGCCCAGCCCTGTTAGGGGCTACAGCACTTTACAAGTAAGGTCTGCCTTCTTCCAGCCCCTGGGCTGTGGGAGTTGTACACAGTAGGAACTTCCTTTCCCTCACTTCCTTCACCCTTTTGTTGGAGCATTTCAGCCGTTTGCTACCTCGATTCCTCCTCTGTTGGACAGAGGCTGGGGGCAACGCAAGCCTGATTCTTCCTGCCTACCTGCCATGTGTTCCCACCCCCAGATGGATGGAAAGTTTGTTGGCTATTAAGAGTAGGGACTGGTGTGGGAGGTTTCTCTCCATCCAGGACTGGGCTGATCCCTCCCCTCCGCAACTAGTTGTCCCTTGTCGTCCTTCTCCCCCATCCCACCCCCGAGTTGAGAGAGTAGAGGACGGGATGAGGAAGGGCTATGGATACCTGTGCCTATGGGGAGTTGCCCCTAAGCCACTTATCCATCTAGTCCCCCTTGTCTTTGCACCAGCCCCCCCATTGGGAGGAGACCATCTGCCACCCCGTGGTGAGGGACAGCACCCTAGGACTGGTGCCAATAACTCTGAGGAGCCCCACCACCCCTTCCCCTACAGTGTGCCCCTCTCTTCAGGATCAGTCAAGGGAATGTACCAGAGCCAGAAAGGCGAGAACAACCATAACAGGAATACTTAAAATGTGAAAGTTTGTAAATAGTCTAGTCCATGATGTTGTTGGGGCAGAGTCTGATTTCTACATAGAAATGACTTTTTTTTTAAAAATTCTTTACTGTGCAAGCTCTGTGCTTCAAGAGTGTGGAAAATGGTATGGGGAGGGTGGCCCCCAATCTAGGAAGGCTGTCGTGTTATTTGTTCAGTTTCAATAAAATTATTTGTAGACCCTGCATACAAGAGTGGCATCCTCTGGGGCTGTAACACCCAGTGGGGCTACCTCCCCACCTGGGCTCAGTAGATAGATAGGCCTGGGCCCAGGACTCTGGTGGCCTCCTATGGCCAACAAGACCCAGGGTAAGCCTGAGCCCAGCCTGTGGCTATCCCAGCCATGACCAGCAGGTGGCAGTGTATTCACATAGATCTCACCACAGGGCCACTCAGGATGGAGGGCCATTCATCTATTGTGTTCAATAGGTGGGGATCCATAGGATTGGAAAGTCTTGGGCTGCTTCACTAGCAGTTGGCCCCACCTTCCTAACTTGAGGTGAGAGTGTGATCTCAGGTCAGGAACATCTATTCTGCCCCCAGCAATGCCAGCTGCCCCACGTGAGATCATAGCTTGAGCCCTATGGACCTCCAAGGCCCAGCCTTAGGTGGACAGCAGCCAGATGGGTGCCACCATGCTGTTGATCTACTGCCAGGCTCTGCAGCCCAAATCCACCCGCCTTCTCCCAGGGCTTCCTGCAGACACCACAGGAGACTGGGCTTGGGCCTTCTGTTCCAGCAGGAAAAGCTCAAGCACCCCGTATTTTCTCTGTTCCCTCCCACCTGTCTTCTCACTTGCAGCCGGCCCCCTGTGGACATTTGGCCTATCATCTCAGGGCCTGCTATAAGGTTGGTTCAGGCCCAGCCTTTGGCCATTAGCCCAACTTCCAGTTAGGGAGGAGGGAGTTCGAGGGCCACAGGCTTCTGGGTCTGGGGAGTTGGCCTGCCAGTCTTTTGGAAGCTTAAACTGTCAGGTCCAGAGCAGGATCACACTGTGCAGCCTGAGTTTACAGTTTTTTGGGCACCTGCCCATATTCCCAATAAGATGCCAGACATAAGGCCCCGTCATCCTCCACTGTCCTGCCTGCTGACTGCCCCAGAGCCAGGGTTCTGCCATACCAGATGGTATCCCATCTCCCATCACCACTGTCCCAGTGTGGGGGAACTCCCTGCCCCAGCTGACCCCAAAGCTGGAAACAATGGGGGTCAGAGCACTGCTTCCCCACTCCCTCCCACTGGGCTGTGCTCACTTCCTTCCTGCTAGCTTCCTGAGGAAGTGGCTCTGCCCTGGGACAGTCTGGTCTGGCCTTTGTTTCCCCAGGGGCCACCACCCTTGGAGCTTCCAAAGCCAGTGTCTCTTGTGGAGCCAGCGTGGTGGTACAGGGACACACACACACACCATGCAATGTCCTGGATTCCTTGGTCCTCAGGGACAGACTCCAGAGTATATGCCCACCACCCCAAGCACCCAATCCTACACAGCCTGTTAGGAAGTGGCCCTGGGCATCAGTAGGACAGTACGGTAAAGAAGGCAGGGGAGGCTCAAGTGATTTGAGAATGTACGGGTTTGTCTGCACCTCTGAAGGGGTCTGCTGGGACCCTGTTATGGCCTCCTCAGAGCCAGCTGCATTATGGGCACCCCCCTCCCACAGGAACATACCCCTTTCCTTACCCATGTTGTAGGAGCCCCCAGCTCTACAGAGTCTCAGTGAAATCCACCCAGGAATGTCCTCCAGAAGGAAAGTACCCTGCAGAACCCTCCCGGCCCCCGCCCCACCCCCAGAGTCACACACATCAACAACCACTTGATTACGCTTGGGACATTTCCACTCAGTGGGAAAAAAATTGACTCAGCTCCTGCAATTTCTCCTACCCCTCCCCCACCGGCTGGTTCCCTTCTTCATCACCTACTTAAGGGTATCATCAGTCAATCATCCCCGAAGTAGCCTGACTCCCCAAAACATCACCACTGGGGGCCCCTCCACTCACACTACTGCATTTGACGATGGGCCTCGACCTCAAGGGAAAGCTGGGGAGAAGAGCTTTCAGTGTTAAGAAAGCTGCCAGCATGAGGGAGGCTGGCACCTGAGCCAGATCCCACAGCCTTCCTGTCACCTGGCCCAGTTCACCCTGGCCAGGACCTACTGGGGGAAGGGTGGGGAGGGCAGCCAGCCAACAGGGCATACCGGAGGGAAATAGGGTTAAGGCGGTCCCCTGCTCCGCGCAGTTCCTGGCCTTTTCCTCTCCGAGGGGCAGCAGGAAGTGAGGAGAAAGGGCTGGGGTGGGAGGCGGGAGCGGGTGGGAGGGGATGGGGTTTATCAAGTCGCCAGACGACTGCCCGGCGGGCAGCAGCTGGCGCTAGTAGCTTGGTTGGAGAGGTTACCCTGGGAAGGAGGAGGCCGCCGACCTCCTGGGCCGACGGACTCCCACACAGGTGAGCCCAGCACAAACAACTGGTCTGCACCCCCGCCCCCCATAGGTGCGCTCACAGCAGCCCTCCCTCCCTCTCCTCCCCTGCGTGCGAGTGGGGAATGGGCCGGCGGTGCAGACCCGCGCTCTTCGGGGAACTGAGCCCCGCATGGGAAGAGGATCTAGGAAGAGGCAAGGAGATCTGGCCCCAGTCCATATGCAAGCCTGCTCCGCAGCGGCTGAAAGGGTTCAGGATACCGGGTGGAAGCCCGAGGTTGCCCCTCTGGCGGAGCCGGCTTTCTCCGCGATCCCGCCAGGAATTTCTGCGAGGGTGGCAGCCTCCTCCGAGTTGAAAGCAAGCTTTGGGAGCTCTCACAGCTCACCCCCCGCGCCTGAAACTGGGCCGGAGGGGACGGGAGTCCAGGAATTGGCCTGTCCCTGATGTAGGTCGGGGTTTGGGGATGCCCTACCCCCAGGGCCCTCTGGGCTTACCGGCCCCCAGCTGACTGGCCACGCTGCGACCCACAGCTCCTGTTGTCAAGACAACTACTGCCTCCGCCCAGCCCTGAAAGGGCTAAGAGGCAGGCGCTCGGCCCCCTCCCCCAGTCAAGCAGGGGGCGGGGTGCCCCTTCAGACCCTGAACGGGGAGGGGAGCCCTGATCCGTAGGTGTCAGGACATTACTGTCCCAGGAGGCTGGAGATCGGCACTGGTCACTGTCCCCCTTTTCACACAAAATGGTCCCAGGGCTGGGGGCTCCACTCCGGGATAACGAGCCAGATCCACGGCTGCCCTTAGCCGAGGCCTTAAGGGTCCACAGCACCTCCTTTCGGCCGGACGAGAGAATGCCACCTCTGTTTTCCCCCTCCTCCATCCCGGTCTTCTATGCTTTCCCTTTAAGGGGCTGGCCGCGCCGCGGAGCAGGGAGGACTGTACCACCGGCCGCAGCCTGCGTGGGGGGTGGGATCTCGGGCTGACTGGCGCTCGTGGTTGAGACTACAGAAGAAAGCCCCGTTCGGTGGGGCCTCACGGTCCTAGATGGATGGTCACGTTCCTTGGCGGAGGATCTGGGGACCCTGGAGCCCGAAACGCGGCATTGGCGGCTAGAAAGTGAGGCACACCTTCCCGCCCCAACCGCAAGTCCTGCCCCGGGCCCGCCTCCGCACTGGATTCTTAAAGGGTCCGCGGGCCGGGGGGCGGGGCCAGCAGAGGAGCCGAGCCGGGGCCGAGCCGGGGCCGAACCGGGGCCGTGCCTGGGCGAGTGGCCGGAGTGGGCTGGGCCCGGGATGGTGGTGGCTATGGCGCGGGCCCCGGCGGCACCCCGCGCGAGGTGAGGGCGGGCGGTGGAAACCTGGCGGCTTTCTTCCCGTGAGCTGGGTTCGGAACCCGTAGGGAAGCAGCCCAGGGACCCCACCCCCACCGCGCCGGGCTCAGGCCCCACGTGCAGAGCGGAGGCGGGGTCCTGCACAAAGGCCAGGCGGAGTGAGCTTTATCCCGACCGCCTGGCGTCGGGCGCGCGCATTCCGGTGGCTGTGGAGGGAAGGGCCGGTCAGCCGGCGCCGCCGTGGGAGGTCCGCGGCCCCTTTGTCCCTGCGGGGCTTCTACCAAGCTTGAGAGAGTGTCCGCGCTCGAGACAGTCCTGACAGCCTCACTCTTCTGCCTCGCGGGTGCTATACTAGCTCCCCGGCTGTGTTCCAGCTCGCTAGCCGCAGCATGAGCTGTGCCCCTCCTTACCCAAATGCTGTCGTTTCTTTGGACCAAGAGTTCCTCACCGAATACAGAGTGGGCCTCGGGTTCCGGGCTTTCTGAAACGGTGCGCTGGGTAGTATGCAGGCATGCGTGTGTCTCTGGTCAGTGAGTCTATAGCTTAATCCGTCCAGTTCTCAGAGAGGTCCACAGACCTAACAGAGGTCCCTTCTCAGCCATGGGCCACCTGCTCCAAGAAGGAGCCCTGTGCTCCTGCCAGTGAGTTCCCAGGGTGTCTTGCCTGCCCCTCGGTGGCCCGTGGTCTCTGAGACGGGTTACAGCTATGTAACAGATCTGAAGAGCCCTCAGCGCAGTGCCCCACACAGCATGGGCTTTGGGAGTGTGGATGGATTTGGGATAGACACCTCCAGGATTCTCTAGACTGACTTGCTCTCTCCCACCCTTTCCTCAGTTCCTGAGCTGGTGCCAGGCAGGTGACACCGTCTTCCCGCAGCCCCCAGCATGTGGGCAGGCCTGAGCCCCGCCGTCACTCTGGCCCTGGTGTTGGCGGTGGCATGGGCCACGGAGCTCAAGCCCACAGCACCACCCATCTTCACAGGCCGGCCCTTTGTAGTAGCATGGGATGTGCCCACACAAGACTGCGGCCCACGCCTCAAGGTGCCACTGGACCCAGAGGAAAAAGCCTTTGACGTGCAGGCCTCACCAAATGAGGGTTTTGTGGACCAGAACATTACCATCTTCTACCGGAATCGGCTAGGCCTGTATCCACATTTCGATTCGGCGGGGAGGTCTAAGCATGGTGGCGTGCCACAGAATGGTAGCCTCTGGGCACACCTGAACATGCTGCGGGAACACGTGGAGCACTACATTAGGAGACAGGAGCCCGCAGGGCTGGCAGTCATCGACTGGGAGGACTGGCGGCCTGTGTGGGTGCGCAACTGGCAGGACAAGGATGTATACCGCCAGTCATCACGCCAGTTGGTGACCAGCCGCCACCCTGACTGGCCATCAGACCGCGTGATCAAGCAGGCTCAGTATGAGTTTGAGTTTGCTGCTCGGCAGTTCATGCTGGAGACGCTGCGCTTGGTCAAGGCAGTTCGGCCCCGCCACCTCTGGGGCTTCTACCTCTTCCCCGACTGTTACAACCACGACTATGTACAGAACTGGGAGACCTATACAGGCCGCTGCCCCGATGTGGAGGTCTCCCGAAACGACCAGCTGGCCTGGCTGTGGGCCGAGAGCACGGCCCTCTTCCCCTCTGTCTACCTGGATGAGACCCTGGCTTCCACCGCCCATGGCCGCAACTTTGTCAGCTTCCGTGTTCAGGAGGCCCTTCGTGTGGCTCGCACCCACCACGCCAACCATGCGCTCCCGGTCTACGTCTTCACACGACCCACCTACAGCCGCAGCCTCACAGGCCTTAGCGAGGTATGTGCCTCCCAGGGCCCTGCCTTCCTCAGGGACTGCTGCAGGTTTGAGTTACCAGGGAGCCTTCTGCCCCACAATCTGCTGGCTACTCTATGTCCCTTCACCTCGGTCCCCTCACTTTGCGAAAGCATGATGTCATTATCTTCACTTTGTGGATAAGAAAATTGAGGCTCTGAGATGCTAAAAATTTGCCCAAAGCATCCCAGCAAATCCTGGACAGAGATAGGACTTGAGCCTAGGCATTCTGACTTTGGAGCCTGTCCTGGCGGATACATCCTAGGCTCAAGTGTGCCCTTGTCTTGGGAGAAATACGCCAGGGGCAATGGTGGGGGTGGAAATGGCTTAAACATTTAAGGAGAAAGTGAAACGGAGCCTCAGCCTGAGGGGGATAGGGGCAGGACCAGGCTGGGACCTGTCCACCCTGTCTGTCCTCCTTTCCTGTATCTCGGTCCTCCCCAGTGACCAGCCCCTTCCCACACAGATGGATCTCATCTCCACCATTGGTGAGAGTGCCGCCCTGGGTGCAGCCGGTGTCATCCTTTGGGGCGACGCAGGGTTCACTGCCAGTGCGGTAAGTAAGACCCACCCAGCCTACAGGGTCTGCAGAGTCTGTAGGGACAGCCAGAGAGTTGGGGCTTTTGGATGCCAGCCTCAAGGTGGGCAAACCTAGTCTGGCCCCCTTGTCTATTTCCCACCCAAATCATCTTTGGTCTCAACAGAGAAGATGTGGCCCCCGCCCTGCTCCCAAGAAAGGGGACATGCTGTCCTGAATAGCTGTTGAGTTCTGTCCTTCCCTGCCTGCCCTGCTGGGCTCCCCTCTCTGCCCCCAGCCATTCTCAGTAGGAGCAGGGACAGTGAGGGCTCAGGCACACGTGCGCGTGTACATGTGTGTGCACCAGTAAAAGAAGGTATGGTCACCGCAGTGTGGACACAGTTTCCATCTTGGTCTGTGGGCCGAAGCAGCTGACCCTGATCCCTGGCCTCTGCCCCCAGGAGACCTGCCAGTACCTCAAGGATTACCTGATGCAGCTGCTGATCCCCTACGTAGTCAACGTGTCGTGGGCTGCCCAGTATTGCAGCTGGGCCCAGTGCCATGGCCACGGGCGCTGTGTGCGCCGGGACCCCAGCGCCAATACCTTTCTCCACCTCAGTGCCAGCAGCTTCCGCCTAGTGCCTACCCATGTACCTGGCGAGCCCCAGCTACGACCAGAGGGCGAGCTCAGCTGGGCCGACCGTGACCACCTGCAGAAGCACTTTCGCTGCCAGTGCTACTTAGGCTGGGGTGGCGAACAATGCCAGTGGGACCATAGGCGGGCAGCTGGGGGTGCCGATGGGGCCTGGGCTGGGCCCCACCTCACCAGCCTGCTTGCTGTGGCCGCCCTCGCCTTCACCTGGACTTTGTAGGGCTCTCTTACCTGGCTGCCAGGCAAGCTGGCCTCTGCCACAAGGACTATGCCAGGCATGTAGGAGCCTGCAAGGAAGGGGTGGACAAACTGGAGCCTGGAGGGGGCAGAGCCCCCCGGGATGCCCAGTAGGGTGTCCATGCCAGCTCTCACCGCGCCCCCCTGTTCTAAGGGGGAGGGGCCATCCCCGAGGAGGCCCCTTCTCTTCCTGTCAGAGAGGAAGAAGGGCATGTGCGAGGCCGGGGAGGACCTGACCCTGCTCCCCTGCCCCTGGATAGTTTATTATTATTATTTTGGGGTCTCTTTTGTAAATTAAGTATAAAACAACCGCTTCTGTGCTTGGACTGTCTGCACCTGGGCCAGGGCGTGTGCGAGAGGTTTCAGTACCTTCCGTGAGGTTTGAGCCCAGCTCTGTCCCTGCAATGCTCTTTGCTGGGGACTTCTCATCTGTAAATGTGTCTACTGGGATTTGGGAGTCCGGAGCTGCCCACTCTGCAGCTGTCCTGAGGGGGCAGGGGCCATTAGGAGTGGAGGGTCTCACATGCCTCCCCAACGCCAAGGGCCTGCTTTCTCCATATTGATTGGAACGCAGTGCAGCCTAACCATCTCTGAGGGGCAGGACTCACTGTGCTTCTCCTGCTGGCCCATGGAGCCCCAGCTGGGCCAGTGCCAGCCACCTCGCCTTGCCCACCCAGGGAGAAGGGGAGAAGAGGATGTTTGATCTTTCCTGGTTAGGCAAGTAGCCAGACCACCCCTCCCTGCTGTTCCCACAGGCAAGGGCGTCTCCTCCACTCCTCACTCCCAAGGGTGGTGGACTCCAGCCACACACACCTCTCCCCCCCTGAGTCACAGCCCTCTACTGGGTATGGTCGGAAGATGCAAGCAGAGGATTGGGATGTGAATTCTAGGGTCCAGTCCGTGTCCCACTGCAGATGCATGATGGGGCAAAGGGGAGGCATCATGAGCCTGGGAGCAGACATTTTAAGAGGTCAGCCTTAAGAAGTCTCCTATACATAGAAGATTATGGTTTGTCCCTGGCTACTCCAGGGAAGATAAGTGGCAGCCAGAGCAGTCAGACTAGCTCTGCTCTGCTTCACGCCCCTGCACCTGAAGGGAGTTACCCTGGGTGGGTCTCTGCCCTGTCCCTTAAGCATCACACACACACCTGGGTGTCCTTGTCCAGTGATGACTCAGCCTTGCCCTCAGAACACACTGACTCAGGGGAGACAGGCTCAAGAAACAGCTGAGTGGTGAGAAGGGCAGCCAGCCACAAGGGCTCTGGAGAGGTATCTTGGAGAAAGTGCTTTCTATGAGTTTTGAGAGGTAAGGAAGGGGGTGGCTCGATGCTAGGCACAAGCAGGCACAAAGGCTGGAGGAAGCCAAACTCAGCTAGGACTCAGTAGGAGTCTGGGCTGAGGCTGGAGGTCTGCTGCGGGCAGAGGCGGGAGGGACAGCCCCGGAGCAGCATGAGAGGGTAGTAACTGTCCTGCCTGTTCAGTAAGCGCATGGAACACACACCTGCCAGTGCTGGGCTAGCTGCTGGGGATGCATCTGTGAGCCACGCCAACAAAGACCCCTGTCTCTGTGGACACAGTGTAGAAGGAGATGCACCCTGGATGTGAAGACTGTGGAGGGTGCTCCCCAGAGAAGCACACAGGTGCGGGGATGGTGTGGTTAGAGGAGCAGAGCCTACAGAAGCAAGTCCCTCCAGATCAATGTCCATTCAGGTTGTAAAACGATTCCTCATCTGCTTAGCTGGTGATGGCAAAAAAGGGAGAAGGGCCGGGTGGTTGCCCCGGGAGGACAACATCACTTCACGGTGTGGAGGAGGGTCCCACGGTGGAAGGTTTCCCAGGTGTTTGTGGCAGTGGTGGGGAGACAGCCTGCTGGAAAGAAGATTCAGATGTTGGCCAGTAAGACCGTGAGACAATGGAGCCAAGATAAGGAGGGCGGCTGTGACCCACACAGCACGTCTGTGAGCTACCAAACCCACATCTACCAAACCCTCCTAACACACAGGTGATGAAGGTATACCCACGGCCTCGCCGACATGGCTGGGACCTTTCCCATCTACCTATGACCCTTACATACCCATAACCCCCTATGTACAAAGCTGCGACCTGCACCCAGCCAACCGTGACCCCCTCCAATCCCGTGACCACCTCGTATCACTTCCTGAAGGGACCTGGAAGACAGCCTTGGAGAAAGTGCAACTTGGGAGACAGCCAGAGCTGTCCCGTGGGTAAGCTGGGTGAGGGGAACGGAGTGAGGTGGGCAGGGGCCTGAGGTCTGTACAACCAGAGCTGGACCATGAAGCTGGACTGACCTGTCAGCGGAGCGTAAAAGTACATTCCTGAGAGGAATCAATTCTTCATTCTCAGCCTCTGGGTTGTCCCAGAGGGTTATCAGATGTGTGGCCTAAAGGTGGACACCAGGAGGTCTCGTCACATCCCGCAATCTGGATATGTGAGTCCTTCAGGGGCTAGTTAGAAGATTGGCTGGAGCTCTGAGGTATGTCCAGGTGTTGATGTAGGACTGGACAGTTCAAAAGCTTAAGTCCCCAGGCTACTTGAAACAAGAGCAAAATCTTTCCTTGGGTCTCATCCTACTTCATTTTAGTAATTTAGCAGCTTGTCTATAGTGGTTCCATTTCATTTCTTCTGTCTGTTCCTTAGACCCCAGACACATGCCACTTGGACCAATCTGACCAGAATAACCTGGCAGAAGCTGGCCCATGGGTGGGGCCCTGGTGTGGGGGAGGGCTTCAGGCACCCCAGCTGCTTCCTGCTGTTTCACCATTAGATCGTCTCTCTTGGACTGAAGCCAGCGGGAGAATGCTGGCCTGCTGGTTGGCTGGACTGTGCCAGTTGCAGCACTAGTTTCCGGGGCCCCAGGAGGCAGCATGGAGCCCTTGGGAGTTGTGCCAGGCTCTCTGAGCCTAATGGTCATCACTCTGGGACCCTGCTCCTGGAACAGGCTCAGCGGCCGCCACCTCTGTGGCTAGATCCTGTGCTCAGGTCATGGCTGGTGTGCCCACAACCCTCAGCTCCCTGGATCCTCCTCTCCATCCCTACCAGCTTCTCCATCCCAGTCAGCCTGAAGGACCAAACCCAGATGGCAGCCAGCCGTGCCACTGCTGGTGCCCACCATGCTGGAGGGTCATTGGCTCAGGCTCAGACTGGGCTGTGGACCCTGGCAGCATTTTCACCTGGGCCAGGGCCATGATGTTCCCTTCACTCCACCCTGGCAGGCAAGCTTGGGCCTGGGCACCTCACCTAACAGATCTCAATCACTAGCTTCTGAATCAGCACACAAGTGAAGTCACCAAGGAATGAACAAGCATGCAGTCACTGATACACCCCGCTCAGACCCATGGTTTTACTAACGTGGTCTCAGTCACGAGACAGCTGAGTCTCACACTCTGCTGGAGTTTGCGTGGAGGCCCAGATGGCCACTAACTATAGCTTCACAGAGATATAATCACTGACCCAGCAAGTGTACCGAGGGTAACAACACAGGCCTGACTTCATGCACACAGTGCCTTTCAGACACAGGTCCCTAAAGCAGGGATGAGTTGTCTACCAGGCACAGGGCCTAAGAGCCACAATACTTTTAGGGACCCACAAACATGTTTTTATTTTTATTTTTTTAATAGAAGAAAAAATATATAAATAACATATAATGAATTCAGTCTGGATTGTATTTATCTTTATACCAACATTGTTGTAAAATATATTTTGAAATATTTTTCAAGGAAGGGACCCACAAAGGCAAAAGTGTCCAGGGCTCCCAGATGTCATAATGCAGCTATGCTGGGCAAATTCACTCCCTGGGTATCCTGCCGAGGCACCCAGACTCCAGTACCACAAACAGGCCTGCCCAGCTGGGCGGCCACCCAGACAACCCCCCTGCACTGCCTCCACCCCCACCCCAGTCCAAATAAAGCCACAAAGCCCTGCCCTAGTGCTGACAGAGTGGGAGGAGGGGCCACTTCCTGCCCAGGCCCCACCCCTGACCAAGAGCATTTTGCTAGGGGTGCTGAGGTGGCTCTGCTGCCTGGCCCTGGCCCTTCAAGGCCCGCCCCCATCCTGGGTGGGGTGACCCCCTACAAAAGCTCAGAGTTGTCAACAGCCGCTTCTTCCTCCAAGAGTCTGGTGCAGCTGGGACCACAGTTAAGGAACAAAGAATCTTGCTGATTCCTGTCTAGGCGCTCATCCTGGGGTCAGGAAGTTTGGAGAATGAGGCCCGTCAGCCCTGAGGTTAGCAGGGACAGTGGACAGGCTGGTGGGTGGATATACAGGAGAGCTGGGCCAGCCAGTCCTTGATCACTGAGCATCCCCTCCAACGCTGGCTGGGATTCCTGGGAGAAGAGACAGAAAAGTTGTCCCTATCAGTCAGGTCAGCCTGGGGGCCAAAGGCCTGACTTCCTGCCAGTCTTCTCAGAAGAGATGTCATGGCTTCTGTGGCCGTTTGGGAAGTAGGATGGGTGAGCCTAGGCCAGGGCAAGGCCTGTGGGAGACAGAGCAAAGGCTGGGCCCTAGAGGAAACTTGGACGTGCCCTCCAGAGTCTTTGCTCCCTTCCATGCCTTTTCTTTGCCCTCTGACCTCCCTGAGCCCTGTGGGTTGGTGTTTACCTGAAACCACACCAGGGGTGAATTAATGAGCCAGGGGTTTGGCCTGCTTGCCCTGAGCAGGCGTCATAAAGTTCAAGGCCTGCTCTCAGCTCTGCCTCCCGTGGCTAGGTTTCCCTAGACCTACCCTGTGCCATGGCAGCCCACCTGCTTCCTGTCTGCGCCCTCTTCCTGACTTTGCTCGGCATGGCCCAAGGCTTCGGGGGCCCTGTGGTACCCAACCAGCCCTTCACCACCGTCTGGAATGCAAACACCAAGTGGTGCCTGGAGAGGCATGGCGTGGACGTGGATGTCAGTGTCTTTGATGTGGTGGCCAACCCTGGGCAGAACTTCCTTGGCCCTAACATGACCATTTTCTACAGCTCCCAGCTGGGCACCTACCCCTACTATACATCTGCTGGGGAGCCCGTGTTTGGCGGCCTGCCCCAGAATGCCAGCTTGGATGCCCACCTGGCCCACACATTCCAGGACATCCTGGCTGCCATGCCCGTGTCTGACTATTCAGGGCTGGCTGTCATTGACTGGGAGGCATGGCGCCCACGCTGGGCCTTCAACTGGGACACCAAGGATATTTATCGGCAGCGCTCACGGAAGCTGGTACAGGGGCAGCACCCTGATTGGCCAGCTCCTTGGGTGGAAGCAGCAGCCCAGGACCAGTTCCAGAGGGCTGCACAGGCCTGGATGGTAGGCACCCTCAAGCTGGGGCAGGCACTGCGACCTCGTGGCCTCTGGGGCTTCTATGGCTTCCCTGACTGCTATAACTATGACTTTCTAAGCCCCAACTACACGGGCGAGTGCCCACCAGGCATCCGTGCCCAGAACGACCAGCTGGGGTGGCTGTGGGGCCAGAGCCGTGCCCTCTACCCTAGCATCTACATGCCCTCGGCGCTGGAGGGCACGGGGAAGGCACAGATGTATGTGCGGCACCGTGTGGGTGAGGCATTCCGTGTGGCTGTAGATGCTGGGGACCCCAGTCTGCCGGTGTTACCCTACGTCCAGATCTTCTATGACATGACGAGCCGTTTTCTGCCCCTGGTGAGTCTCATTCCTTGACCCTGCCTACCCCGTACCTTACCTTGTCAGGCATTAGGCTCGGCAGCTGAGGCCATACAGGCTTTGGGGATTTTCATCCATTCATTCTCTTGTTCTTTGAACACCTATTGTGTGCCAAGCTCTAACATTCATTAGCGGGATGTAGTCCCCACCTGCATGGCACTCACAAGGCTAGGGAGGGCACAGGCTGGCCACTGACCACCAGGGCGAGAACAGCCCCAAGTAGGGGTTATGAGTTATTTATCTCATCCAGCGGTGTTACAGTAATCTGCTGTGGAGCGGGAGGGGGGCTCCACAGAGCTGTGCTGTCTCTTTCCCCAGAACGAGCTGGAGCACAGCCTGGGGGAGAGTGCAGCCCAGGGGGCAGCAGGAGTGGTGCTCTGGGTGAGCTGGGAGAACACCAAAACCAAGGTAAGCTCAGGCCTAGGGTGGAGGTGGACGTGGGGGCGGGGGCAGGGGCGGAAGGTGCTGCTGGGCTGACTGGGGAGACTTTGGTCCAGCTTCCTACTCCTGAAGTCCTGGCTGGCCAGCAGGCGAGGGCTTCAATGCCCCAGGTAGGCCCATGCGTGGCCATAGTGTCCCCGACACTCCCTCTCCTACCCAGGAATCTTGCCAGGCCATCAAGGAATATGTGGACTCCACGCTGGGGCCCTTCATCCTGAACGTGACCAGTGGGGCTCGTCTGTGCAGTCAAGCCCTGTGCTCGGGCCATGGCCGCTGTGCCCGGCGACTCAGCCACCCTGACGCCCTCTTCACCCTCAACCCCGCCAGTTTCTCCATCGAGCCCACACCTGGTGGTGGGCCCCTGACCCTACGAGGTGCCCTCTTACTTGAGGATCGGGTGCGGATGGCTGTAGAGTTCAAATGTCGCTGCTACCCTGGCTGGAGGGGAACATGGTGTGAGCAGCAGGGCCCCTGGTGATCGGCCACACACCGGGATACACACAGAGTACCACTTAATGCACTCTGGGCCTGGCCAAGGCTTTTTCGAATACAGGCAGTTACATGAGTCATGGTCACAGTCCGAAGTACACTCAGCCACTGTCATGAGCATATACCTGCGCATGCACACATGCTTACAGACAGGGATAGTTCCATAAGGAAGTGGAGACTCAGGCACCCACAAGCAGTCATAAAAAATCTCTTCCAGAGACACTGAACCAGTCTTTAAACTGCAGCAATCACAAAACCTGACATTCACGGAGCGCCTACTCTTCTCCAAGTCCCGTGCTAAGCATTTTAAGTAGGCTAACTCATTCACTACTAACAGGACGCTATGAGGAAACTGAGGCACAATGGGAGAGAAAGCCCTCACCTCAGCCCAAGGCGGCACAGCGAGAAAATGGGGAAGCTGAGATTCGAACCCATGCTGTTTAGCTATATAGATAGAGCCCTTTGACTCTTAATATGTATTGATGGTAACCAACCCTGCACGCAACCTGAATCCGTTCAGAGGCACCAGCCCCGCAAATAAAGCAGATGATGATTCTTGCTTCAAATGCTGTTTATTGAGCGCCTAAAATGTGCAGGCGCCCGGATCCAGAGGGCACAGTAGTCTCATCTCTCAGATCTGACGTCAGTCCGAGGGCAGCTGCTTCCCAGGCGGAGCCCACATTTCAAGAGGAAGTTCCACCTGGCCATTTCCACGCTGGATGGGGGCAGGTCGGGAGCCGAGACAAAGTGGAGCAGGGGCGAGACCTGAGTCCGGGGGTGAGGCGGGAGCGGAGCCAACTGTTGGAGGGGCCAGCTCGCCCAGCTTAGGCTTGGGGAGCACCAAGCGCCAACACCGCCTCTGCAGAGCCAAATCGAGGCGGGACCTAAGCAGCGACGCACGGAGCCAGAGACTGGGCCTCTATGGGGCGGGGCCTGGAGGGGCGGAGCCAACAGGAGATAGAGCCGGCGTTGGGTCGGAGTGGCGACGCGCCGGGAGCGGGGCCGGGTTCAGCGCGCGCGGGCGGGGAAGAGGCGGAGCCAGGGCACAGACCGTGTCTGCGTCCAGTCAGTGTTATGACGCACGGGCCGGGGGCGGGGCCCAAGAGGGTCGCACGGGGGCCCGGGGGCGGGGCCTGGCCGCCCCGGGAGACTGGACTAAGTGGTGCGCCGCGGCTTGCGACGACCGCAGTGCATCCGCCGCACCGCTAGGGGCCCGCGCGGGCGGACGGAGGAGTCCGAGCCAGAGAAAGCGAGTTCCCGAACTGTGCGGAGCCAGGACGCCGAGCATCCTGGATCCCGGCTTCAACATGTCAGTACCGCCCCCACCCCATGCGCGGCGTGTTCGTTCTCGTTATCCCCCGTTCTGTCTGCTCCGCGCGTGCGGTCAAGTGCCTATGCCGCCCCGCGCGCCCTCCCTGTGTCTGTGGTTCCCTCCCAGAGCATGCCGAACCACACCCACCCAGAGTCAAGCTCCCGAAGCCCCTCACCCCCACAACAGCACGGTTTGCCACCCACTAGGAGGGAGGCGAAAACCGAAGCACCGGAGGGACAGTGCCTCCTCTGAGGACCTAGGGGCCCCGCCCATAGTGGGTTGGGTCGGTACTGAAGGAGTTAAACCCGGGGGGAAGATTGAGGTTCCAGGCCTAGAGGCAGATCCTGGGGCTTCCTTCCTCCTGGTCAAAGGGTGTTGCAGCTGCGGAGGTAACTAATTGCAGGTGAGGGGGCCTTAGAGCCCTCTGAGTGGAATGTGATGTGAGGCGAGAGGCCCACCTGTTACTGCTCAGTGTGGAATTGGCCTCAAGCTCAAGGGACCTTCCTGGGGAGGTGGGAAAGGGGAGCCACTACACCTCCTCTGATGAGCAGGTGAGTAGAATGATGGGGCCCAGCGGCTCCCCCAGCCCTCACCTCCACCGCCAGAAATCTCCCAACAGATCCTTCTGCCAGCAAGGCCTGAGGTAGGATGGGCAAACAATGGGGTTTAGGTGCAGAAGTTCTGGGCCCCTAAGCTGGTGGCCGTTGGATCCCCTGTGAATGTAGGAAGGAAGCTGTGGTCCTTATCTAGGGTGGCTACGAAACTCAGGCCAGTGCAGAACCAGGCTTGTAGCAACCGTTGCTGTGTGACTGTGAGCCAGGCCTCTTGTTAGTGCTACTGGGGCCCCATCTGAGGGTACAGTTGGGTCCATGCTCAATCAAAGTGTCATGGGCAGTGTTGGGGAGGGGGTCATGGGCCCTGTGCCCCAGGCAGAGGAGGCAATCCAGGGAGGGGAAAACAGCCCAACAGGTGGGTGAGTGGTGTCCCAGAATCCGTTAAATGGTGGACATGGCCCAGGCGGTCAAAAAGGGTGACCTGGAATATAGGGAAGGGAGGTCCTGGGGATAGTTGTGTTCCCTCCAAAGGGAGCCTTGGATGGGTTTAAGCAGGGCTCATGGTGTCTGGTTTGCATGTTCTGTCCACTGGCCAGCAAGCTGCAGTGGTATAGGGCTAGATCAGCTGTCCTGGGGAGGTCAAAGTTGTAGCCAGACCAGGCTGGGATCAGGACTCCTAGGTTCTGCCCCAGCCGTTAGCCCTCAGCCTCCATCCAGTGTGGGGCATGACATCCTAAACCCATCCCCTCTGCTGTCCACCCGAGTCAGCTCCCCCAGGTATAGGAAAGAGATGGGTCTCCTCCAGCTTACCTGTGCTATTTGGTGAGTATGGGAACAAGATGCAGCCCGCTACGCCCCTGTTCTAGGATGCATGGCTCCCCTAGTAACTCTGTCAGCCCCTTCCTGCTCCAGGCCCATCCTCCCTCCTAGAACAGCCCAGCATGGCTGGTGTCCACAGGAGGAGCACCCTTGTGGTCTGAGGAGATGCCAGGTCCTGGAGACCATGGCCTTAACCCCCAGCCTGGCACTGAGCCACCTGCAGCCCAGCAGAGATAGCCTTGGCTCCAAGCCTGACTTAGCCAAGCCTAGATCTTACATATAGGCAGGAGCTGACTCTGAGCCCTGGCCCAGCCAAGTTGACCCCTACCCTAGACCCTACACACTGGATGGAGCTGATCCTGAGTACCAGCCCAGCTGAGCTGACTCTGGATCCTGCATGCCAGCCAGAGCCAATCCTGAGATCCAACCTGGCCAAGCTGACCCTGGATCCTGCACACCAGCCAGAGCTGATCCTGAGTCCCAGGCTATCTGAACTGACCCCGGGTTCTGCATGCCATCCAGAGATGACCCTCAGACCTGGCTCAACTGAGCTGACCCTGGAGCCTGTGCACTGCCGACCTGAGCTCCTGGATGCCTGTGCCGACCTCATCAATGAGCAGTGGCCCCGCAGCCGGGCCTCCCGCCTGCACTCCTTGGGCCAGTCCTCAGACAACTTCCCCCTCTGCCTGATGCTGCTGAGTTCCAACCCCACACCCGGGGCAGCCCCCATCGTGGTGGGCCATGCCCGCCTGTCACGGGTGCTGGACCAGCCCCAGAGCCTCCTAGTAGAGACAGTGGTGGTGGCCCGAGCTCTAAGGGGCCGTGGCTTTGGCCGCTGCCTCATGGAGGGCCTTGAGGTCTTTGCCCAGGCCCGGGGCTTCCGCCGGCTGCACCTCACCACCCATGACCAGTTGAACTTCTATGCCCACCTGGGCTATCGGCTGGGTGAGCCTGTGCAGGGCCTGGTCTTCACCAGCCGACGGCTGCCCACCACCCTGCTCAGTGCCTTCCCCAGGGCCTTTCCCCGCCAACCACCCTGCAAGGTCCCTAGTCCGACTGCTCAAGCTGCTCCAAGAGCCCCCAAAGGGCCATCATTGCCACCACCCCCTCCCCTGCCTGAGCCCTTGACCTCCTCATCACTACTTCCAGCACGGCCCCTTCCACAAAACCTGCTGGAGACACAATACTGTGACCTGAGAGGATGCCCCATATTCTGGATGGAGAAGGACATCTGAGAGCCACTAAGGGCAAGGCACTGTCTTTCTGGGTCAATGAACTACCCAGGACAGTCTCAGCCTCAGCCCACTGGCCATACCTCAGCCCCTAACCCCTAACCTCTGGGGACAGCTTTAGCCTTACCATGTTTCCTGAGTGCCAGTAGGGCCAGGAGATGGCTCCTGGCTCTGGCTCAGAGCTGTCAGTGTGGCCGAATAAAGGCTTTTGTTGGGTGTAGCTATGACGGTTTATTTGTTGACCCCCACTCTTACCTCTCACCCTCATCTTAGGTCCCCTATCCGTCCAGGAGCCTCCCGATCCACCTTGGCCCCGGGGCCATGGATGGACAGACACCTGCCCTTTGCCCCACCCACTTTGCCATGTTCAGGGAACAGGGTGTCTGTCCCTTCCACATTCACTCATCAGCAGCATTCACTAAGCACCTACTATATGTGAGGCCCTGGTCTGGGCACAGGCAATGGGGAACGAGATAGGTAGGATCTTACTAGATAGATAGGATTTTAACCCAAGGTGACAGGGAGACAGGCATACAGTGACAGGGTCTATGCTGGGACAATGGGAGCCCAAGCACCCTCTACCTGGAGATCCAGGAAACCTCCCATGGGAGGTGATTCCACAGCAGAGACTTGAGTGCTGAGTAGGAATTAAGCCAGCCAAGGTGGGGGCTGAGTGTCATTGGGGCAGGAGACAAGATGGAAAGAGGAAATAAGGGGACTCGTGGGTAGGGAAGATGTCAGAGAGTACAGTAGTGCCATGACAGAGATGGAAAATATGAGAAGGGAGCTGCCCAGGCCTGCTTGGGGTGTTGCTGCTCTGAGGCGTATAGGACCCCTCGAGGACCATGCTTTTCCCACCCCCAGTCTCCTTGTGAGGCTGAGGAAGTTTTCCCAGCTTTCCCTGCTGCGTGGGAGGTATGGCCATGGACTTTAAGCTCACACCCCTTTTCTCCTGCAGGTTTCCATTCCTGAGGCATGACCATGCAGCTAGGCCTGGCCCTGGTGCTAGGGGTGGCCCTGTCCCTGGGGTGTGGCCAGCCCCTGCATCAGGGCCCCGAACGCCCCTTCTCGGTGCTGTGGAACGTACCCTCAGCACACTGTAGGGCCCGCTTTGGTGTGCATCTGCCACTGGAGACCCTGGGCATCATAGCCAACCGTGGCCACCGTTTCCATGGTCAGAACATCACCATCTTCTACAAGAAACAGCTTGGCCTCTATCCCTACTTTGGGCCCAGGGGCACAGCTTACAATGGGGGCATCCCCCAGGCTGTGCTCCTGGACCGCCACCTGGCACGGGCTGCCTCCCAGATCCACCGCATTCTGGGACCTGGCTTCGCTGGCTTGGCAGTGCTGGACTGGGAGGAATGGTATCCACTCTGGGCCGGGAACTGGGGCCGCCGCCGAGCCTATCAGGCAGCCTCGTGGGCTTGGGCACAGCAAGCATTCCCCTCCCTAAACCCCCAGGAGCAGCTCTACCAGGCCCGTACTGGCTTCGAAAAGGCAGCCCGTGCACTGATGGAAGGCACACTGCGGCTGGGCCAGGCACTGCAGCCCCGTGGGCTCTGGGGTTTCTACCGCTTCCCAGCCTGTGGCAATGGCTGGCATGGTATGGCTTCTAATTACACGGGCCACTGCCACGCAGCCACCGTCGCCCACAACACCCAACTGCATTGGCTCTGGGCTGCCTCCAGTGCCCTCTTCCCCAGCATCTACCTCCCACCCAGGCTGCCTCCTGTTTACCACCAGACGTTTGTCAGATACCGTCTGGAGGAGGCATTTCGTGTGGCCCTCGCTGGGCACCCACACTCCCTACCTGTCCTGGCCTATGTCCGCCTCACACACCAGAGCTCTGGGAGGTTCCTGTCCCAGGTGAGTGGAGGTTGATGTCTAGTGAGGAGGCATGACCCTGTCCTAGGAAGGTCTGAGGGGGATTTGAGGAGGAGGCCCTGATCTAGTTGGTGGGGTGGGGGTGGGCGCGCACGGTTCTGTGCTGGTGCATCTGATGAGCTGTGGCTCTGCCCCAGAAGCTCTTGAGGAAGAAGGCAAGGCTCAGCCTTGGAGCCCTGGTCTGAGGGAAGACATTATCTGAAGAGAGGGCCTGAGAAGCCACTCAGAGGTTCAGTACCAAGGGGCCCTACTTTAGATGTGGAACCAGATCATGGCAGTGAGCCAGAAGGTTTCTGGAAGGTGGAGGTAGGCCCAGGTGGATCTGGCCAGCAGAGCCCTGGCTTAACAGCTTTCTGCTTCCAGGATGACCTTATGCATACCATTGGTGTGAGCGCAGCGCTGGGGGCAGCCGGCGTGGTGCTCTGGGGGGATCTGAGCATCTCCAGCTCTGAGGTGATCATTGGCCCTGCCCCTTCAGCCTGGCTCTCAGCCTGTGTTGGGGTCCCAGGGTCAGGGAGAGACCATGTCAGAGCCACCGAGCAGGGGTATTGATACATCCCTCCCTTCTCAGGAAAAGTGCTGGCGTCTTCATGACTACCTGGTGGATACCCTGGGCTCCTATGTGATCAACGTGACCAGGGCGGCCATAGCCTGCAGTCATCAGCGGTGCCATGGCCATGGGCGCTGTGCCCGGCAAGACCCAGGACAGCTGGAAGCCTTTCTGCACCTGCAGCCAGATGGCAGCCCTGGAGCTTGGGAGTCTTTCAGCTGCCGCTGTTACTGGGGCTGGGCTGGCCCCAGCTGCCAGGAGCCCAGGCCTGAGCAAGCCTAAAGCCAGGAGTCACCTGCCCCGACCCTCTTGTCCCTGCTGCCATTTACCAGTCCTGGAGGATTCTGTCTCTTGTTCTATTTAGCCTAGCCAGTCCTCCCATATGCACACCCCACCTCCCATGGGACCCCTGGGAAGTGGAAGAGACCAGAAAAAAAAGTTTACACCGTTTTAAAACCAGGGCCCTGTGAGATCACCTGATCCCTCTTGAAAGGAAGCATCCCCAGCAAGAGACAGGGTTCCAGATGGTTAGGGTCACCAGCCCGGGGTTCTATTCCTACACATCTCTGGGTCCATGAAGTGGTCACAGGGGACTTACCACTCCAAGGGCATGTGGGCCCCAATATCTTGGCTAAGGTATGTAAGCTGTTGTCTGTACTTTGCTTTCATCATAAAGTCATTTTTTCCTTCACTGCCCGAGATTTGGCTGTTCCCTCTGTTGTACCAAGCCCTAAGTTCATCCCATCGCGAGTGTCCCGCAGCAAGTGCCAGTAGATGCGAGTCATTGCGTAGCGGGCGGCTCCAGGGGGGCAGCTTTGGAGTTAACGACTGTGGAGGCGTGCCTGTGATGGGGGTGAGGGAGGACGCAGAGCATTGTGGGTGTATAGTTCACCTAGTGTCGTGGGCTTAAGAGTTGTAGGAGTAGACTACAATTCCCGAGGTGCTCTGCGCCCACTCGAAAGGCGGCAATCTGCGCGCGCAGCCCCCAGGGAATAGTAGTTTTGGCCGCGTGACTGTGGTTCTGAACCGAATGACCAGGAACTCGCCTTCCCGGCGACCCGTCTAGCAGGGCGGGGCGCTTCCACCGGTTTGGCAGGGCGGGGCGCCTCGTGAAGATGGTGGCACGCGCGACGTGTGGCTCCCGTCTTCTGCTCAAGTCTCATCTCAGCGCACCGGCCGGCGTCTCGCTGGTCTGGAGCCCCCGCCCGCCGGGTCCCTGACCCCACGCCCCCTTGTGCCCAATACGCGGAATGCCGCGTGCCCGTAAGGGCAACGCACCCCGCAAGGGTGGCCAGCGCCGCGGAGGGGGTAAGTGGGGGGCAAGGGGCAACTGATAAGCGATGGGCCCTGTGTGGGGCCCTGCGTGGGGCCCTGTGGGTGTCCCCGAGGGTCCTGGGCGGAAATCTGTGTCTGGATGAGCGTGGCGCGGTCTCCTGCAACTTCCCAGCTGTTCGCACGTGCTCTGGGAGACGGCGGCCACGTGTGCGCGCAAGTTGAGCGTTTGCTGGTCAGGAGTCTGTGCTCCAGACCCTAACCCGGTAGGCACCTCCCGGACTCGGTTTCCCCGTTGCTCCTCCGCCCCAGTTGCCTGCTGCGGTGGACAAACCTGCGGGACAGAGCAAAAAGCCCGCCGTTTCCCCAATCCCTGATCTTTTCCGGGACTGGACTGGAAGTTGTCGGGAGGCCCGTGGGGAGAACTGAGGGAGGAAGCAATAGGGAAGCTGCAGGATTCTGACCTTGGCAGACCTGGCCCTAGAGGGTGGATGAGTGCCTTGGAGCCTGAGGCAGTCCCCATCTGCTTATCAGCGTCCACCAGGAGCCTGTCCTGGTGCATGCAGCAAACACCTGTTTAGCCGGCAGTGATGGTGTGCCTTGCTAGGCACAGCTCAGACTTTGCCACCACCTTAATGGGGCTTGGGTGGGGGACATCCGGGAGGGTAGTGACATTCCGTAATGTGTCAAAGGACAAGTTCACTAAGCGGTGTCCGCCCTAGACTTAGGAACCAAGGAAGCCTCAAGGCTGGGACTTCTGAGTGAGTCCTGAGAGGGTCAAGAGAAGAGCACAGTGGGAGGGGACAAGTTGTGCAAAGGCCTGGTATCTGGAGAGACCATGACACAGTGGAGCAAATGAAGGAACCTGGGTGCTCTGGTTGGTAGAGTGGTGAGCAGAGACCTGAGTGGGTGTTGGACTTTGTCCCGCAGGCATATGGAGTTTATAGTTCCTAAGAAGTAGGGCCAGCTTGGTGACCAGAACCCATCTGAGTCTCTGCTTCAGCAGCTGCCCTGGCCAAAGCCAGCCCCTGGCCCTGGGCAGAACCCACACACATTAGTGCTCAGTTCTGCCGAGCTGACATTCCCCTGTGTTCACCTATTTTCAGGAGCAGTTCACTTTCTGCCCTTCCTAGGGACAGGAGGAGCTCTTGTGTCCATTACCCAGGGCTGAAAGCCTTGGATGGTCCAAGGGAAGCGCAGAAGATAGTATGCTTGAAGGCAGGGACACCCTCCCATATCCACTAGCAGCTGGGTTTCTGCTCCCAAGGCCTATGGGTGACCTGGTAAGCTCGTTGGTCCACAGAAGAGCCATAACTAGTCACTTGTTCAAGTCATTGTCTTCATTTGCTCCACTTGAAAGAGGTGCTTTGGCATCTCTGTTTTGCAGAGAAACTGAGGCTTTGAAGGCTAGGTTCCTGATCTGGTTATGTCTCTATTAAGATGTGGAGCTGGGATTTGAACCCTGAGTCTGTCTGACCTTGTAATCTAAGTTCCTGACTCTTGCCTTGGCCATTTTGGGCCATAATCTGGGGTGGTAGCTGAGCTCCCCCAGGATCTGCCTGGATGCGCCCCCACTCCAGGCTGGGCCACAGTCCTAGGTGGGACCTATGCAGCCCCTTCTGCCTCCACCTGACTTGCAGTCTCATCCTTAAAGCAGGCTCTGGTCTCAGGGAGGCTCTGTTCACTGTGCCTGCCAGATTTTCCTGGGCTGGGCCTGGTGCCTGGCAGGTAGACCTCATTCCCTTTCTCCTGCATCCTGGCTCAGTGTTCCCTGCAGCAGCCCCTGTGGCTCCCACCTCAGCCTCGGTTTTCTCATCTAGAGATGGGCAGCATTCTCTCTTGTGGGTTCATGAGACTGAGTGAGGTACCCCCAGCCATCACTCATCAATGGAGGCAGGCCAAGTTCCTCCCTTCCACCCTCCTCAGGTACCCGGAGCAGTACCCAAGTTGACTCAGGTTCCAGCGAGGATGAGGCAGCCAGTGAGGCCCGCAGCACCACCAGTGACTGCCCCAGCCTTCTTAGCACCGCGGCAGAGGACAGCCTTGGTGAGAGTGGGTGGGAGTTTGGCAGGGACTCGGTGGGGGCTCCATGGGCAAGGGCAAGAGGCAGGGCTGACCAGCTGGCCTTGCAGGGGGGGATGCCGTGGATGAGCAGGGCCAGCAGGAGGACCTTGAGGAGAAATTGAAGGAGTATGTGGACTGCCTCACAGACAAGAGGTACCCCTGACTGCCAGCCAATCCCTAGCCCACGTCCCTGCTCCACCCATGCCAAATGTGATCCAGGTCGCGCTGGCTCACAAAACCCCTCTACTTTATCTCCCAGTGCCAAGACACGGCAAGGCGCCCTTGAGAGCTTGCGCCTGGCCCTGGCATCACGCCTACTGCCCGACTTCTTGATGGAGCGCTGCCTCACACTGGCCGATGCCTTGGAAAAGTGCCTCAAGAAAGGTTGGACCCAGGGCACGTGGGTGACCTGAACTGGCCAGGTGCTGACCTTTGTGCATGGCTGACTAAAAAGCATCCCTGCAGGGAAGGGCGAGGAACAGGCCCTGGCCGCCGCCATGCTAGGTCTACTCTGTGTGCAGCTGGGCCCTGGACCCAAGGGTGAGGAGCTGTTCCACAGCCTGCAGCCCCTCCTGGTCTCCGTGCTCAGTGACAGCACAGCTAGCCCTGCAGCCCGGCTCCACGTGAGTGTTCCATGCTCTGTGACACCCTTCTGTCACTCAGCCCCTAAACAGAGAGGTGGGTTCCACCTGCCTCCAGCCTTCCCTAACTCTGAGGGTGAGCCCTCGCGGCCAGGAACCCAGGCTCACTCTCTGAGCATGACCTGGCTTTGCCCTCTTCCCAACAGTGCGCTTCTGCTCTGGGCTTGGGCTGCTATGTAGCTGCTGCTGATGTCCAGGTAAGTGGCCTTTGGGTACAGGTAGTAGAGCACCTAGGCCCTAGTTCTGTCCTAAGCCACTGTCCTGCCTCCTTGTGCCCCTAGGACCTGGTCTCTTGCCTCACCTGCTTGGAAGGTGTTTTCAGCCGGGCTTGTGGTGTGGGTGGCTCTGCAGCTCCTGTGGCTCCTACGAGCCTGCACGGCCTGTTCTGTGCTGCCCTGCAGGCCTGGGCATTGCTACTCACCATCTGCCCCAGCACCCACATCAGCCACATCCTTGACAGGTAGGGGTGACTGCCTCCTGGGTATGGGAGGGGAAAGGTGAAGAGGCCCCCAACCCACGGACGTAGCTCAGTTTGCCCCCTCCCCAGGCAGCTGCCCCGGCTGCCCCAGCTCTTGTCCAGCGAAAGTGTGAACCTGCGGATCGCTGCCGGCGAGACCATCGCGCTGCTCTTTGAGCTCGCCCGGGACCTTGAGGTGTGAGGGGGGTCCCTGCTGACACCACCTGCCTATCCCAGGCTGGATGAAGGGGATACCACAGAAAACGGGACCCTTAGGGCACGGTAGAGTGGAAGTAGCCCCAACACAGACTCATGTGCCAGGGTCTGTGTAGGGGGCTCTGATCAGGGGTGTCCGGCCTAGACAGAGGCCAAGAAAGAATTCAGGGGGGCCAGGCAGAGAAGAAAAAGACTTCCTCAGTGAAAGGAAGGGTTTGGAGAACCCCACGTGGAAAGCCAGCCGAGCTCAGGCTTCTGCTCACACACCCTTCGTCGCTCCCACTGCAGGAGGACTTTGTTTACGAGGACATGGACGCCCTCTGCAGTGCCCTGCGCACTCTGGCCACCGACAGCAACAAGTACCGCGCCAAGGCTGACCGCCGGCGTCAGCGCTCTACTTTCCGTGCTGTGCTGCACTCTGTCGAGGTGCGTGTAAGAATGTGTGTGTCCTTGCGGAGTGCATCCCCGGGCACAGTGCCAAGCCCAGCCCTGTGGGCCCCTCTACCCTGCAGGGCAGTGAGTGTGAGGAAGAAACAGTCCGCTTCGGCTTCGAGGTGCTCTACGTGGACAGCTGGGCACGGCGCCGGGTCTACGCCGCCTTCAAGGACGCTCTGGGGTCGGGCATGCACCACCACCTCCAGGTGGGGAAGCCAGCAGGGTGGGGCCACCCAGCTTGTCTGCCTGGGACGGGCCTGAGCTCACCGCTGTCTTTGCCCCCAGAACAATGAGCTGCTCCGTGACATCTTTGGCCTGGGCCCTGTGCTAGTGCTGGATGCCGCTGCCCTGAAGGCCTGCAAGATCTCGCGTTTCGAGAAGGTTCGCACCCTTGGGCACCCTCCATCCCCACCTCCTGGAGCTCTGCAGGGGCTGGAGGAGAAGCCGTGGGCCTCCCCCTCCCCAGCTCACCAGATCATCACTCTTTGCCCCCACTTCAGCACCTGTACAATGCTTCTGCCTTCAAAGCGCGGACCAAGGCGCGCAGCCGCATGCGAGACAAGCGGGCAGACATCCTGTGAGCCAGGACCAGCTGAGGAGGAGACTGTCCACACCATTGCCCGTATTTTTAACAGAAAACAGTGCAACAGCTGGTCCTTGCCAGAAATTGTCGCTTTATTTTTTTAATGACAAAACCAAAAGCAGACATGGGGTGGGTGGCTGGAGGCCGGGTCACTTGGGATCCTGGCCCTTTGCCCCTGCACTCAGCCCTGTGGCCTCTTCCTGCTGTCTCAGGCCAAGGCAGATGTGTGCCTGTCCCAGGGCTGTGGGGCACGCAGTAGGAGGGCTGTCCCTTTTTCTCCTTTCTCAGGCCTGTTTCCCTGGGGTGAACCACTTCCTTGGGGTGGGATGGCATCTGGACAGATGCCACCACAACAGATGGGAAGGTCAGGCTACTTGGAATGGATTTATGTGATTTTTAAAGATTATATTAGAGATAATTAAACTGAATGCTCAGCTTTCTGTGGCCCTGGCTCCCAGGTGTTTCTGCCTGCCTGCCCTCCCCATCCCCTACCCCAGGCTTGGGCCCAGCTGGGGCTCTCCTCCATCTCATCTTTGCCCTCCGAGAGTCTCTGCCCAAATGGCCCTCTTCCTCCTACTCAGAGCCAAGCCTGTCTTGAGAGCCGGAGCTGGACCCCACCAGGAAGCCTGGCAGAGTTTGGGTAACTGACTGGAGTAGGGGCAGCTATTTCTAGACTTCTGAACCTGCTAACTGGGGGAGGCTAGAGATTGCTGCTAGGCCACAGCAGGAACCAGGAGGCTGTGTTGCTTCCTCTGACCTTAGGTCACCCAGAGCGGGGTGTTGGCACCAGAAGCCTTGGCTAGGCCTGACCCGAACAAGCCAGGAGAGGCGGGCAGCTGTGGGGCCTGATCAGGCTCTTACACAGAACGTTTACCGAGGAGGGAGAGTGGTACCACAGTGGGAGAGGAGAAACCTGCCAATGGCCACTTTATCCCCCTACACACACACCCCCAGACCCCAGGTCCAAGTGACATCTCAGCTGGGTGCTCGGGCCTCACTGGAGTTGAGCCTGCGCAGCTGGCTGAGGCTGGCCAGCCGGAGTTTGAGTAGCATCTCCTCCTGCGTGCGCAGTGTGTGCGCCAGCGTGCGTAGGGATTCGCTCTGCAGCACTGCGGACAGGCAGGCAGGATGGAGGATGATCAGACCCGTGCCACCCCCCACAACTCTCCACCCACCCAGCCCAGCGCCCGAGGGTGCTGAGAACCCCTACCCCACCCTTCACAGACTCAGCCTCTGTAGCTGCTTCCTCCAACCACACAGAAGAGCCTCCTGGTCCCACTTCCATGCCCTTGGTCCCCACTGGCTTCTTGCACCTCCATACCGCTCAGGTAGACGGCCAAGATGGCAAGCGCCAGGCAGGTGAACACCAGCAGTGCAAGTAGCAGCAGGAAGCCCCCTCGGCTGTGCATAGGGCCGCAGCCGCACTGGGCACATAGTGATGGTGGCAGGATGCTCAGCAGCTCGTCCCATGGCTGTGCCTCCTCGGCCAGGGAGGGGCGCAGCGAGCCTGCAGGGTGAATGGGCCATCAGGAGGGCAGTGAGTGTACTTTCTTTCCTCTCCCAATAGCTGTGTTCTGTTCCCTACCCGGCTTACCTCCGCTGTGTAGGTCACTGATGGACTCCACATGGTGCAGGTGCACCTCCTGCACGTGGTTGGGGGCCAGCGATGATGCCCTGTTCCTCGGGCTCAGCATCGGTGCCATGGTGTCTGCTGGAGCAGCATGTGGCTGATTGAGGCAGCGGCTCACCCCCTCTCTTCTCCTAGGTGGCTTCTAGAGGCAGCGGGGGCTCAGAGGAGATGGGGACAGGACTAAGGGGCATGGGGCTCCTAAGCCCCTAAAACCAACTCAGGAACGGACCTTGATTTTGGAACCAGGATGACCCTGGAACCCTATAGGCCTGTTTCAACAACAATAGTGGGAGGTGCCCTTGACTTATTCACGTTTGTTTCCTTCCAAGCACCTCAGAGACTTTCAGGTATTCCTCTGTTTGCTGATTTCTAGAGAAGAATTTATCAGCCTTGGAGGAATAAACCCACAGTGCTTGAAGTTCATTCCTGCCTCTTCTGCTATTGGTTTTCCCTGGGGGTTAGCCATCAGGCCAGACCCAGAGCCTCGCGTTCTGGTCCCCAGCAGAAGCAGCGCCATGCTTGCTGGAGGTGCCTTTCTCGCCTGGCATTGGCTCTGTGTTCTTTAACATACTCAGCATGATTATGCTGTACTGCTGTGAACCCTGCTGTTTTCACTCAAAATCAAGACCAGAGACCCGCCTTTGCTATCAGACTTCCACAGGCCTCTGAGGTCTTCCTTCAGGCATCCCTCTGAGGCCTCCTGGGCATTTAGGTTGCTTCCAGTTCCCTTTGAAAATGAATAACCCCTAGAAAAGGATGTGCATTGCTGAGTACGAAATGTCTGTTTCCCAACAGTTAATAAGAACTGATTCCAGAAGCAGAATTACTGGGTCAAAGAGCAGGGACTTTTTTAAAGCTATCCTCAAATTTTCTGCCACAGTGGCTGCCCACAGCCCTCCAAAGGGTACAACATTGCCACCATTAAGCATCTCCATTAAAAAAGGTTATGTATATACATTTGCACACATGTATTTGGTACGTTGAAAGATGAGAAAAGGCCTTTTTGATCCATTCGATTGGGGTCTGCCTGAGAGGCCTAACCAACACGTGCCTTTCTAATTATCCATTCACAACCTCTGCCCGGTTAGTGTTTATTTTGTGATTTCTGAAAATTTTATTTTCTTCTGATCTTTGACATTTTTTTTTTTTTTTTTTTAATCTTGTCCCCTTAAGATCCCCAGATGCCCAGCTAGAAGCTAGATCACAAAGTGGGACATTCCCTGATAGGGGCAGGGGTGAGTGAACTCTCTGGGTCTATCACTTTCTGCACAGTAACTCAACCTTCACGGTTTGCCTGAAACTGCCCCCTGATGTGCTCGAAAGCAAGCACAACAAAAACAGATGCTGCCAGTTATCGTGTCTGGGTGGTGTGCTGGGGGTGATAGTAAATCCCGTCTTTGGCTGTGCTCTTCCTACACTTTCTAAATTCAACTCAGGCTGTTCGTTACTAAGAAAAATTCAGTAAATCATTAAGACCTCAAAAGGAGGTAACACCCCCTCCAACTCAGGGTTGGGCCCCTCCCATCCAGTGTAAAATATTGAAAATGGGATGATGGGGGAGGGGGTGGGGAGGGTGGATAGTTGAAAGAAGCCAGAAGCCTATCCACTCCCAATCCCTTGGTTATGTGCCCGAATGCTTCCTGGAAACAGTGGCCCACCCCTGATCTCAGCCTCTTCCCCGAAGAAAGTGCTGAACTAGCCAGGCCTCTGTCCCATCTACACCCCCTGGGGCACAGCCTATAGCTGACCCTCCCCCAACTGGGTAGCTCCCTCCATATTTTCTGTCCCTAGCAGAGGAAACAAGCAGGTGAGGTGAGGATGGGTTCCAGGCATGATAGTCCTTCCTCCATGCACAGGGGGCAGGTCCCATTACTTGAACTGGGACATGGTAACCGATGACTAGTTAGGAAGTGAGGTCAGTGGGACAGGGGACAGGGTCATAATTCTGGGGCCTTGCCTTCCCTCAGTTATCTCCTACCTTGTTGGGTCTCCTCGGGCATGATGCAGTCAGGGGGCCTGATGTCAGCTCCCGGGAGCGGGACAGGATGGAGGCAGCAATGGTTTCTCAGCCTGGGGAACGCCTGGCCACCTCCCAGCCTGAGCCTAAAATAGGCCTGAGCTCAGCCCACTGGGCTATATTTAGAGGAGACAGCTCTCAGCCATGGGAAGGGGCAGAGTGACCCACATGGGCCAGCATGGACTATTGACCCAGTGATGGAGTGCAGGCAAGAGCACATCTCCCCTAGTGCATGTGCCCGGGGGCTTTCCTGGGGAGCCCTGCCACTTCGATATACACACAGGCCTCCGTGTCTTCATTCAGACAAGCCATGCTGGGTGGACCTCCAATAATGCCCCACATGGCAGCCAAGACATGCAAGGGGATCCTGTGCATCACCACTCCTCCACTCCACAAGACCCCCAACTCACAGCTGGGTTCATTTCTCCAAGCAAATGTGGGAGAAGGACCCACCACTTTGTGACCTGCTGCCAAAGACTGAGAGTGATGGACAACCGGAACCCAGTGCCATGAGGGCTTAGAGAGCCCTAAAAGGAAGCAGACACCCTTATACATGCAAGCACCCATGCTCATCAGTGGAAGGCTGGGTACTTCTATTACTAAGCCTACAACCTTATGTAAAGGACTGCCCTCTCTCTAACCTCAGTTTTTCATCTGTAAATTAGAATAACAATGGTTCCTCCTTGGCATAGTACAGAGGAGAATGGAAATACAACCATGTGTCTGAAGCACTCAGCTCAATGCACATAGATCACACTAGGTCGTGTAAGGATGGATGCATGGCACCACTTACCTTTACCGGAGGGAGTGGTCCAGCTTAGGGCTCACCCTCCGCGGTTAGACTCCCACATCCCTTCTTCCCAAATGGGACAAAGCAAGACAGTGGGGCTCTGCTTCCTAAAACATCCCAAATCCATTACTCCACTTAGAGTAGCCTCCTTGATGTTCCTAAAACACTGCCAGCTTGTGCCCACCTCAGGGCCCTTGCAATGGCTCTTCCCTCTTGGAATGCTGCCTCCAAATAGCCCCCATGGCCGGCTCCTTGTCATCTAGCTCAAATGTCACCCCTTCAGTGAGGCCTTCTGCTCACATTCTTTTCTACATAATCCAATTTTATTCATAGCACTTAGCCCAGAAATTATATTATTCAGAATGTATGTGCATGTCAGTATCCCCACAGGCCCTGCAGGATCCAGTCGGTCACATGGCAACCACCTTTAATCCTCACCACAGCATCCTTAGAAGAAACTGAGGTCCTGAGAGTGCTAGAAGGTGCTCAAGGCCATACAGCAAGACCTAGGACCAGCAGTTGTCTGTTGGGCCATTCTGACTTCAGCTGATAACGTGTTTATTGCATTAGTACAGTCGGCCTGCCCCACCCCACCCTACCAGCCCAGCCTGTCACAGCTTTCTGCTTATTGCCCAAGGAGGAGGTCCTTCTCCCAGGGTGGGCACTCCCAGCACCTCCCCCTCCCAAGTCGTTGCTCTGGAGCCCTGCTTCTCTGCCTCCTCCCAGCCAGCCAGACCCTGTGCCTGGCCTGGGCCGCCCCTCCCGGGGCTACATTCAAGGGTTATCCTCTGTTAATAAATAAGCCGGCGCGGCTGCCCCACGTCCAGAGCCTCTGTCGGTGTCTCAGTTGGCCGGGGACCGCAGTAGGCCCGCCCCTAGCTGCTGTCCGTCTCCCAGGGTCTGTCCGCCCCCTCTCCCGCCAGTCGTCTCATCTCCCCAGTCCCCGGCGTGGGGATGGCCGAGTCACCAGAGGGCTACGCTGCGCGGCCCCCGCTCAGCGCGCGGCTCTGGGGCGTGCGTCCTCCGGTTGCGACCCTTCCTCCGCGACTCAGGGGGCTGTGGATGCGCCGCGGGCTGCGGTCGACACATTCGCAGGGAGCTGGCACCACCGCCACCCGGCTCCACCAGCTGCAGGAAGTCTCGGTACCAGAGTTTGGGGCCTGGCGGCGCGACGGGCGCAGCCTCCTCGGTTCGGGCCAGCCTTTCCGCCTGCGCAGCACTCAGCACATGCAGCGCCAGACGACGCAGCGGCTGCGAAAAGCCCTGCTCCACGGCTGCGCACAGGTACGCGCCCGAGTCCCCGCGTCGCAGACCGCGCAGCAGCAGCCCCCGCGTCGTGCGCTCGGCGCGCTCCTCCGCCGGCACCTGCGGGCCGGGCGAGCGTGAAGGGGGGCAGCAGGGTCGGGAACACAGCTCCCAGGCCCCAGCGTGGGACAGGAGAGGCAAGGGTCAATGGTGGCCTAGCGGGAGCGGCAAAGGTGCGCGCGCAGCTGCACTTTGGAAGGTTGGGTGCAAGAGGGCAGATGGTCTTCGAACCCGGCAGGGTTCACCTGAATGCGAAGGGCGGGTCAGGTCCCTCAAGAGGCGGGGCGAGGGAGGGGTTTCTTTAGGGTGGGCACGCGCGCGCGCCGCGGCTCTGTGTGTGCGTGTTGCGGAAGGGCAATTCAGGAGACCTAGTTAGCCGGACCCGGACTTCTCCAGGATGTGGCGTGCAGGTAAGGGACCAAATAGGATGTAAAAGGTCAGGGCGGGCAAAGCCTCACTGGGTGTGGCTAGACCTCTAATGTGGGGAGCAGGCCAGGGCCTCATTAGTCAGGACGGGGCCTCTCCTGGATGTAGGGGACGGGACAAGGGCCTGGTTGGGAGAGCTCCCCCACCCAGGCTCACCGGGGTGCCAACTCCCTCCCCAGCGCGCTGGAAGGTCCACTCCACGTGCGCCTGCAGCGAGCGGGGCTCACACTCCAGGAAGGCGCTGCCGCCCTCCACACCGAACACCTTCCGCTCCAGCAGCGCAGGATGGGACGAGTCTGGGGGCAAGAAAAATGTCAGATTTCGGCCAGGCAGGGCAGGGTGGGGTGTCTTCAAAGGCTGAGAGGTGAGGGCAGCCGGGGCACTCACCTCCAGAGCACAATGTACTGGGGTCGCCGTTCTTTATGTCTTGCCGCCGGAACCGCCTGGGGGCGGGGCGGACATTGGAGCTTCCGTAAGCCCATCTTCTTTTAACCAGGGACTCCCTCCCAGCAGCCCGCCCTGACCCTGCCCACCTCTTGGCACTGGGCTGGAAGCGTGTGCACGCGGCCCCGTCCCAGGCGCAGTAGGGGTCACGCGCCAGGCAGCATTCGGCGCAGGCGCGGCCATGGGCAGCACAGCGGTGCAGTGGGATCTGGGCCACCGCGCTCCGTGAAGCTACGTACAGCTGGTGCTAGAGGGCATGAGGGGCTCCGGGCTGACCGAAGGCGGCCCTGTGCCCACCTCCCATTGGTCAGGGATCCCTTCCCCACTTGACAAATGGGAACACTGAGGTCTCAGGTCACACAGGCTAGTGAAGGCAGAGCCTATACTCCAACCCCAGGCTTCAAACTAACAAGGGAGGCGTGGGGGTGGGGGTGCCTTGGGCACCCTCTTGGTCTAGTCCACTCCTAAGACTTTTGGTCACTTACCCTCTTGGAGGAGATCTGCATGCTGGTGACAGCGGCAGAATCCTGAGAGAGAAGGGGCGCTGGGAACAGGGCCGAGCGGAGTGGGGGGAACTCCAGGTGCTGGGGGCTAGGCCTCACCTCAAACACGTGCAGCTCCTCCAGGAGCAGCCCCTCGGCGTTAGGCCTGCCACCCTTGGGGACGGAGATCACCTTCAGCACCGTGCCAGCATCTGCAGGGATGTGAAGGGGTGAGTGACTCCTCGTGTTCGCTGACAGCTAGGGCTGGGAGTCTTTTCACCTCGGAGGCCTCCACCCTCAGCATGGTTGGGTCGGTGGCGAATGTGGGTCAGATCAATCAGAGCAGCATCCAGAAGGAGGTAAGGGGCACAGCCCAGGTGAAGGCCCGGAGAGGGGGCCGAACGAGAGGAACTTGCTAAAGAGCCCAGACTGGGTCTGGAGGGTGGTCACGGCAGGACCCTGACCTGTGCCGATGAAGAGGACGTCATAGTGTCCGTCAGCAGCTGCTACACGGTCTGCAGCAATCTGGGTGAAGGTGTACCCGGCACCCACTTGTAGGAAGAGAGGGCGCCCCCCCATGGGCAGGACCGAATTGTACATGAGGGGATGGTTCCGCGCAAACTGGATGACGTCATCAGGAAAGTCCTTGGTGGAACTGAAGGTGCCAAAGGTCTTGCTGGGGCACTGGCGGGTGGGAGGGAGGCAAGACAGGGATGTGGGTGTGTGGGCCTGGTGGGCGGCTCTGCACAAGAAGCCTCCAGGGACCTGGAGAGTGTGTGTGTGTGTGTGTGTGTGTGTGTGTGTGTGTGTAGACAGAGTCCTGCCCTGGGAATCTGAGAGGAGACCCTGTCTTAACCTCTGAGGAGGAAAGGTGGCCTTCTCCTGAGGAGCCCTGTCTGATGAAGGTGATGTTGTTTTCACCCATAACAAAAGAAACCACATTTACCAAAAAGACCTCAGGTCAAGTTCTCCACCCCTGAGGCTTCCAGTGGGTTGTGGTGGGGGTTCCTGGGCTACATACCACTCCAGGCCGGGGGTAGGGGACGCGGCCCTGGTAGGACACCCACTGGTGTACGGGCCCCTCCTTGTGTGCAAAGGGTCCCAGGAAGGCCCGGCGCACGTCATTCATGCTGTACACACACACTGCGGAGCCCTGGAAGATGCCACTGCAGGCGAAGACATGAGTGAGTGACAGGCCCAGCAGAACCCAGCCGGCCCCACAGAGCCACCTCCCACCTCACCTGGAAGTGGAGAAGACAGCATAGAGCAGCGGGGTCCAGCGGTCCCTGGAGGACAGCAGGAACACGTCCTCTGTGGGGAAGGGGCCTAGTTGGGGGAGGCCGCACAGCCCCACAGGCGGGCCAGGCTCCAAGGTCTGTGCCTCGGCACTCCCCTCTCCCCATCCTCCGCCCCTGGCACTCACGGAGCTGGTCAAAGTGTGTGTCGCCCTCCACGCCAGGCACGGAGCACACCAACCGCGCCTTCAGGAACGTGGTCCACTTGTTGACCAGGCTGCGCTGGCCGCCCACGTCGTTCTACGAGATCAATCAGAGAGGATGAGAGCAAGGCCTTGATGGGCAAAGGAGCGGGGGGCAGGGTCAACGGAAGTGGCCCGGGGGCTCCTCACCCGGCAGATCTGGCCAACTCGGGACACTGTCAGGCGTCCCAGTGCGGGCGCAGCTTCCACCGCCAACTCACGGAAGAAGAAGTAGATCTTATCATCGTCTGGGTTCTCACTCTCGGGAATCCAAAAGACCTTGACGAACTTGGGTTCTGGCCACATTAGGAGGCATGGGGTCAGTGAGGTCCTGGCCCTGCCCCCCGCTATGAGACCCACATGGTGCCTCCCCTTCCTCACCCAACAGCCTGTGCGGCAGTATCTGATTACCCAGCCTCTAGGACCAAGTTCAGATGGCACTCCATGTGAAGACTCCGAAGGATCAGGACCTGCGAGTCACGGAGCAGCCACGAGAGGGCAGCAGAGACCGTGGCTACCAGGGCAGAAGGCGGGGCGGGGAAAGGGGACCGCCCCGCCCCCAACACTGGCAGCCCTTTCACCTTGCTGCTGACAGTTCGCCAGGCCAGTGGGCAAAGGAGGGAGATGGGGTGTCTGGTTTTACTTTTGCTCAAGAATCTTGCTCTCTAGCAGGAAGCAGATGCCCCCACTCCTCAGAGTTTCAAAAACTCTGCTGGGTCCCGTCACTCTTAGAATAAACTACCTTGGCCCCTAACAGTCCAGGCCCCTTATCATTGCTCCCTTCATGAATCTGTTCCTTTGCTCGTTCCTGCCCCAGGGCCTTTGTACTAATTATTTCCTCTGCCGGGAATGTTCTTCCCTCGGCTCTGCTGTGCTTCGGGAATTGGCTCACCCCTCTCCTCAGCAGAGTGGCCTCCTTTCCCCAGCCCTCCCGCTGCCACCACCCAGTCCCCTTCCCCTGCCTCTCAGTCCATTGGAATTGATCTTATCATGTGTTTGTTAGGAGGTCTGAACTCAAAGAGGGCATGGGCCATACCTGTCTCATCGCAGTGCCTAGCGCAGGCCCTGCCACATGGTAGTACTTGGTGAGACCTGGCTGCACCCATTGCTCACTTCTGTAACGCACCTTACTCAGCACCTGCCCTGTTGAGGAGAATGGCCTCCTCCCACCAGCCCCACCAGCCTTTCACCGTTGAGCCAGCGGGAGTCGTGTGGCTCTGTTCGGAGACTCGGACGCTGGCCCAGGCTGCGGAAGATGGTGAAGTCCCGGCCCATGAGGTCTGCGGCCACCCCTGAGTACAGTTCTTCCCCTGCAGACAGGGCAGGGGCTGCTCAGCCAAGCTGAAGACTCTTAGCGGGCCGGAGCGGGGTGGGGGAGCTGTGGAGCTCTATGGGTTCTTGAAAAGTCAGTGAGGCTGTGGAGGATCCCTGGGGCTCCAGGGAGGGTCTTGGGACTTTGTGAGGTTCTAGAGTCTCAGAGGGGGTCCAGGAGTTCTGTTGGGGCCCCAGCCTTTGGACTCACCCACCAGCACGGAGGCGGCTCGGTGCCTGGGGTCATAAGGACTCTTGCCCTTGCCATCCTCTAGCCCTCGTGGGTCCAGTCGGAGCACGGGCTCCTGGGAGGTGGGGGAAGTTATGACTGCCGGTCCCCTCCCTACTCTCCCAGCCTCCCGCTCTGCCTGGATCTGGCCTTACCTCCAGCCGGTGGCCCACCTCCACAAACGCACAGGTTGGGTGGAAGGCCCCTGTGCCACAGGCCAGCAGGTGGGTACGGTTGTAAGCATGCAGCAACTTCACGAAGTTCATGCACTCAGTCTAGTGGGCAGGCAGGGGGGGCAGGGATGATGAGGCCTCCCCCAGGGAGGCAGCCTTAAGGGGTCCCAGCCCACCAGTGGCACCCCGCCCCTCCCTTTCTTCTGCACCAGCCCAAGCAAGTACCCACATGCGCTCCTGGGACCTGGGTGCCGTTGGTGACCAGCCCAGCCTACCTCTCACCGGAAGGGGTGCATGAGGAAGCAGAGGCCTACATTGCCCCCTGTGACTCACAGGCCCTCAAGAAGAATCACATGAGCCCCCACCCTGACTCATTACCTCCAGACTTTAGCCACCCTGACCCCCTGCCCCCGTCCCCGCCAGAACAAGCAGGCCTCTGTTTTAGCACTGCCCTGTCTGTAGAGTGAGGGGCTGACCCTCCCCGCTCCCACCCCGGGCAGCCAGCACTCACAGCGATGTCCTTCCCTGCCCAGTTGCACTCCTCTCGCCATTCCACAGGGGCCGGCCAGGCCAGCTATGGGAGAATGGGGCACGGGGAGGGGGAGCAGGTCAGGGACTACAGATGCTCTCTGTGCTAAGGATGTTCACCCAGGGGCCCCATCCCCCTGGGGCTCTCCAGGCCACGTTCCCCTGAGGCTGCGGGTCCCTGGCACCTTCTTGGCTCGCTTGCTGATGTTGTCCAGGCTGAGGGAGGCCAGGTGGTTCTCGGCACCCACAAACAGGCGTCCACGCTCCTCATCAACCAGCAACGCTTCGTAGCAGCAGGTCCTCGCTAGCCTGAAGGTCCGGAGACCATGCCGGGCCTGGAGCTCTAGAGAGAAGGGGCACTACTGAACACTTGCCACCGGAAGCTTCTCCTGGGCCCTGCCTGTTGCCTCTCTCACAGGCCAAGGTTGTACATGGCCCACACACATGTGAACTTACACACATGTGAGTTTATATTCGTAAAGGCAGGCCCACCCAGGTTTGAAGCTTCCAGGGTGGGCAGCGCAGCCACCACCCCCTCCCCCAAGGGGAAGGCAGGTCGAGCTCCTTAGGCGTGCTTGGACAAGCAGTGTCTACGGGCAGGCACACTGGGAGGGCAGGGTTCTGGGGGAGGCTGGGCATGTAAGGAAAGCGGAAACCCCAACCCCCAAATCAGGCTGAGGGTTCTCTGCCACCCTGCCACCAGCCTGAGCTCAGCGTGATGCCGCCGCCACTTGTCTACCCTCCTGTGTAGGGGATGTAGGAAGGGGGTTCTAATGGCCCCCACGCCTCAGCTTCCCTGGGGGTAGGGGATGGAATAGAGGCAGGATCTATTGCCATGGGGACAGAAGGGGTCCTTCTGAGAAAGCATGAGGAGAATGTGGAGGAGCATGTGGACAGAGGGTTTGGGGGCTGAGGCAAGGACAGGGTTAACTAGAGATGGCTTAAGAATGCTCCCAATCCAAACCAGGTCAGGAGATACACACGGAGGACAGCAAACACAGTGCCCTCTACCCACACTGGGCCCCTTTCCTGTCCACCCAGAGCTGGGCCCTCCCGCCTGCCAGGTGCACCTACCTTGGAAGGAGAGGCGAAGGCGTGGGGGGCTGGGGGAGGCCCCCCCCAGCACTGCTGTGCAGAGCAGGACCAGGCCCAGGATCATGGCGGCGGCCTCAGCCCGCCCCATCCCGGCTCAGGGCGCTCAGGGTTCAGCAGGCATGTGTGGAGGAGCCTTGAGCCGCCCTGGACTCTGCCCCGGGATCTGGAAGAGAGAAGACGTGCAGTGAGGGCAAGGGGGGGAGACTAGGGGGGAGTCCCCAGAGATCAAATTACAGCCCCTAGGGGAAAGAGGCTGGGGGGTCGCATTCTACTTCCGAGCCCTGCCTGGCCATAATCACAGACACACCCACGCTGGGCACACCCTCAGGGTCACCCCCACACTGGCAGGCACCCGCCCCACCACGTCACCCTCCCCAGTGACCCGCCCTCCCGTATACACACAGACGTTAATTCACACTCTGTGTGCCTATTTCATGCCAGCCTAGGACTTGGGCTGGGGACCGTGGGGGACACAGACACTGTCCCCCACTCATGCAGAAGTGGGCAGAGTGCCAACAAGGACTCAGATTAGTGCATTTTCGAGGTCACCAAGTCCAAAGAGCAAAACAAGTGGGTCATGGGAGTGAGAGCAACAGGAGGGGGTCAGGTCTCCAGAGGAGCTGTGCACCCACAGGCCCCCAGGCAGGCAGAGGCACCTCTGGGGCTGGAGCCAATGGCGTGATGCCTGTGAGTGTGAATGTTTCTGAGGGTCCCTTTGTGTATCTGTACTGCACATGTGTGTGTTTAGTGTATACATGTCTGTGTGAGGCCATCTGGCATGTGTGTTTATTACACATGTAGACATGTGGCACGCACGCACACACACAGATGGCACTGTATGTGTATCTGTGCAGTGTGTATGTCTTTGTGATGTGCACTGTGTGCACGTCTATGTGTGTCACAAGGTGAGCACCTGCGAATGTATGTGCACAGGTGAGTGTATGCATGCGTCTGGACATGCAGGTGAGCAAAAACAGCTGCAGCGTCAGTCACTGCCTTCGACCCATTTTCCGGAGGGACAAGTGCTGCTCAGGAGACCAGGGGCTGCTCCCACTCAGCTCCAACAGCCCCAGCTGGAGTTGGCCTCTCTCTCTCTCCACACCCCAGTGGGTGGAAGGAGCTGATCACACATAGAAATTCTGCGAGCTGACTTCAGACCCAAGAGGAATCAAGTGGGAAGAGCCAAGGGCCTGAGGCAGCCTCTCCCCAAGCTACCCCTCTCCCGCCCTGAGCCTTTTCCACCCTTGCCCTCACCCTCAGGTTTCCCCATCATTGAGCCCCTCCATCTCTCTGAGCCAGAGCCCTTCCCTGGACCCCTCAGAAGGAGCCAGGCTCTGGCTGCAATGCCCACCGTCCTTCCCAGAGGCTGACTGGGCAGGTGCTGGGCACAGGACCCCTGGTGAGGGGCAAGGTCCTGGGGTGCAGTGGAGCAAGGGGCACAGCTGCTGAGGCACGTTCCGAACTGCTCCCCCCAAGCCTCTGCCCAGCTCCGCAGCTCCCGGCCCCCTCCCACGCTAGGACTCCCACCTCCCTCCTCCCCTCCCGCTGACACTTGCCGCTACCTCTTCTGGGCCCGTGAGGTCTGTGACGCCACAAAACACCCAGCTGCCTTCCCACAGGCCGCCACGAACTCCGGCAGCAGCACCTCCCCACCCTAGCCTCCTCTCACCCTGGAGAGGGAGAGAAGCCTAGGGGCCGCAGGGCACCCTCTGACGGCTCCTTTAAGGAGCAGCCCCCGCCCCCACCAAGGCAGCCGCCGCCCCACACACACACACGCCGTCAAGTTTACGGGGCGGGCAGATCGGGTGACTGGGCAGGCAGCCGGGACCGCTGGAGATGGTGGCCTGCAGGAGTGGGGCAGGCACAAGGGAGGGGCGCGTAGGGAGGACCCCTTCCCTGTTGGGCCTCACGGCAATAGGGTGCCCAAAGCAGCGGTTCAGGAAGTGGGGCTGCCAGTCAAGGCAAAGGAGGAAGGAGCAATAGAGACCCCTCCAGCCCAGGAGGCTCTGCACAGCCGGCAGAGGGGACAGCTGGTGGGCACATCCTCCAGGGACTCGGGTTCCTCACCTGTCCCTCCACAGCTGGGGAGCTCACGGAGGGTAATAAGGGCCCAGTTACCACCTCAATTCCTGAGAGCCAGCTGGGATGGGAGGGTTGGAGGTTGGGGAGGGGGTTCTCAACTGGAGGTCCGATGGGCCCCCAGGACGCAGCCCGTCCTTCCTCACCACTTGGGCCTGTATCTCTGACAGCTGGCTGGCAGTGGTTGTGGTGGCAGGAGGGGAGGGTGAGAGAGGGGCAGGCAGGGCCATCAGCAGATGCCAGAGGCCCACCAAGTCTCGCTGTGCTGCAGGGTGCAGGCCCACGCAGACGCCCTGCCCTGATGGGCGTCCCGCATCTCTGCTGGGAGGTCAGGGGCACTCGGTGCGAGCTCTGTGACTCCAGTCTTTCTTCTAGGTTGAAGGTGGGAGGAAGTGCCCCATCAAACACAGAACAAGGTACCGGAGGGGGCGTCCGTCACAGACAGGACAGGGCTCCTACACTTCGGCAGGAGCCTCAGTTGGGAAGGGTCTGGGGGCTTGGCTTGAAGCCGAGTCTGGTGGGCACACTGTCAGTACTGCCAGGGGTACTTCTTTGCAGGGGCTGAATGTTGACAATGGCCAAGTGGGGACCTCAGATCCACCTGGGTGAACATGCCAGGGCTCAAGCATGGGCTTCCATCCCTCAATTCCTACAAAGGGTGTCCTCCTGCACTGTCCCCAAGGCTGGTCGGCAGCTGCTCAGAGGCCAGCAAGGGAGGCTGTGTGGCCACTTGAAGTGCATAGAGTTCTGCTGCCCATCTCCTGCCAAATCCCTTGGAGGGGAACTGTCTGTGCCCAGCCAGGGTGGGGCTATGCCTCTTTCCTGAGCCTCAGGGCCTGGTGTGTGCCTGGCCTGGCTGGCTGGCAAGGAAGGGTAGGGGTCAGTGGGAAGACCAGGGGCCTCGTGGAGGGGGAGTGGAAGGGTGCACCCCTGCCTGAGCTCCTGGGCTCCTAGGATGCAGCCTCTTCCTCCTCCTAGGCCCTCTCGCCTTGGACCTGGGCAGCCTCCCCTGGCCCTATGCAAGCAAACAAAATTCTTTGGCTGTTTACAATTTTCCACCCAAGCAGCCAAGATCAGCAAGTGCCTTTGAGGTCCCCACCCACCCTTGCTGTGCCCCCTACCTGCCCCCACCGCTTTTAGTTCTTCAGGCCCAGGGTCTCAGACTGTTTTGGTCCCCCCACCCCCACCACCAAGCTCTGTGACCATACTGAAAAATGGGACCAGGAACTCAAACACCAGCCAAGGTGATTGGGCTGTCCCTGGAAGCCCTTTGCATTTGCTTTCCTTCCTCCAGATGTGTCCCCTCCCGGGAGAAGGGGGGTCCTCGGGTGGGAACTCCAGTTGTTCCTGTCCCCACAAGGTATCCTTTCTGCTTCTCAGGTCCAAGTGTATGCCAGGCCCTGGGTGGCAGCCTCGTGGAGACAGCGCTCTCTGAGCAGGGTTGCTGACTGCGTGGGTCACCGTGGGCTCTGGAAGTCCCCAAGGATTCTGGAATCAGGCAGCTAAGGCCTGGGTCTCGACACAATGAGATAACCCAGGGGAGGCAGCTGGGGTCCCTAGCTGGGGTCTCTACTCCTGTCTGCACTAGGGCTACCCAGGATCCAGGGCCTTCATCCTCTGCCAGGGGACCCACGGGTAAAGCCCGATGCTGCCTGTCAGTGGCACAGCCTGCCAAAGCTTCAGCTTGTCCTTCTGGAAGTCACTAGATTGTTGTGCCAAGTCCCAGCACCTGGCTCCCCACCCCTCATCGCCAGCTGGGCCTGCCCCCCCTGCACCCTGCCTGGACCCCGGGCAGTGCGGCTGGAGCAGGACATCCATCTGAGGAAAGCTGCAGCCAATCCTCCCAGTGCCCAGCCTGGGCTGGGTCACCTTGGCGCCCAACTCACACCTGCTTTAGCCATCAAGGCTGGTGGCTCCAGCTTTCTCCATTCTGGCCACGTGGGTACTAGGACCTGCTGCTTGTGGACTTAAGCATGGGGTGCCGGAGGCGGTGGGAAGTGGGCTGGGAGAGAACCTAACCAAGGCTTAACTTCTCTGACACTCTGCCACTCACCCCGGGGGGGACCTCCCCAGAAAGGGTCTATCGAGGTACTCCCCACCCACCCCCAGCCTGGCCTCCATGCTCCCAGGGGACCCCTGGCCCACCTTTTTGGAAAGATCAGCTCCTCCCTTCCTTGCCTGTTCCCCTTCCCTTCTGAGGGCCATGTCAGAGCTGAGGTGGAGGGGCTGAGGGCGGGGCCACCAGGAACCCGGGGCCTCTGGCTGTGGCCCTGCCCCCACCCGCTCCGCCCGCCCCTGCCCTCCGCCTCCTGCACATTCCTCCCTGGCTGAGGTCAGCCCCTCTGGGATGGGGCAGTCCCCCCCCACCAGCCACATCACAGCTCTTCACTCACTCCTGTTTTCCTCATTGCCCAGCGGGGGGGCGGGGAGGAGGATGAAGGGAGGGAGGCTAGGGGTGAGGCCTCCCTCCCAGCTCCTTCTCCACAGCCTGGGGGAGGGGGCAGGAATGCTGCAAAAGCGGGCTCTGGTAGCCCTTGCACTCATTAACATACGTTAACAATGTTACCCTCCCCAGTGTGCTGTAGGGGGGCTCCAGATGCTCTGGCAGGTGTGGGGGGTGCCCAGGGATCAACCCCCTAGTAGCCGGGGAGGGGCGGGGCTGAATCCTGACACCTCCGCTTCCCAGCTGTGTGTCCCAAGCCGGAACGGAGCTCTCAGGTCGTTCTCCTCACTGGTCCTGCGGTTGTAAATGGCAGCCTGGGCAGGTCTGGCACACGGCGGGGCGGGGGGGGAGGGGGCGGTGCACAGGTGTGTGCTTTCTTCGCCACCTCCGTGATGGATACCCTGCAGCATCCAAGCCTGGCGGCCTCCAGGGAGACCCTTCCCTGCCGCCTCTTCCAGTTGGGCTTGGTGGAGCCCTCCTCAGGCTCAGCTCCCCTCTCCTGTCCCCGTCCCTCCCTGCCACTCCCTTACACCCCCACCCACAGGGCCCCCAGCACAATGACTTCCCTGATGCTCCACCTGAACCTCCTTCCCTCCTCTGCCCTTGGAGACCGCTTGATCTACTCTGCAAGCCTCCAATCCTCTCTAGCAGTGCCCAAGCCCATGCCTCTCCCCCGCTGCAGCCTGACCCCTGACCCCTTTACCTTACCCCTGAGGCTGTGTCCCTGGGGTCTTTCTGCCACCTCCTCCTCCCCAGGCTTCCCTTCTGTAGCTCCCTACCGCCCTCCTGCCCAGTCCCTGACTCAGAGGGGCCTGAAGCTTGGGGCTTCCTGGCATTTACACCTGCTCTGCCTAACTCAGCCCTAGCCACCTGCTGGTGTTCTAGCCACCCCACTGCCGGGAGGCAGCAACTTTCTTCACCAGGCCTTGGCTTGGGCTGTGCCCTCTAGCCATTAGGCTTATCCCTCTGCCACTGGCTGGACTCTTCACCGTTCATTATTCATTTCTCCATATCACTTTCTTCGTGAAGCCCCAGATGCCTGTAACACCAGGTTCAAGCCTCTGCAGGGCTCTGGGTTCCCCAGCAGCTGTCATCCCCATCACTGGGGGCCCCAGGGCCCAGCAGAGGACAGGCAGAGGGCGGCAGGAGATGGAGTGCCTGCAGGAAGCCCTTTCATCCACCTGGGCCTGTTGTGCCTTGGTAGGGATGAGGGACTGATAGAGAAGGAACACCTCAGGCCTCTCCTTGACCCTGAACCAGCCCCTCAGGCTTTCACTTCCTCCACCCGCAACAAGGCCAGAAAGCAGAGTGAGTGGCTTCCCATTGATGTCCAATTGATTTTTCTCCTAACCAAGATCACCTGTGGGGCTATAGCTCATGCAAGAAGAAAACACAAGGCAGGGAGGAGAGAGGGACCTCTGCCCCATGGGACACTCGGCCTTATCACTGGATGATTAACTGAGGAGCCGAGCTGCTGACAGGCATGGACACACTTGCTGTCACACAGATGCTCACATAGCCCAGCTGGTTTGAGGCCCTTCTTGGGTTCGTAGCGGGGGGCTAGCTGATCCAAGGAGGTTTGGGGGAATGTACATCCCCATGGAAGGGATGAAGGCCCCTGGGATCTCTCTTCGGGGCAACGGACACAGACAGGATTGGGGTCAGTTGTTTGGGAGCGGACCTGGACCCAGAAGTCAGCCAAAAGAAGCTGCAGTTATGTTCCTGCCCTCTCCCTGACTCCCAGGGTAACTCGGACCTGGCTGGCCATGCCACAGGCTGGTGTTTGCTATCAGGGTTTGGATTCTCCACCTTGGTGGCTGGCTTGGCACTTTGAGCCTCTGGGGGTGGCATGATTCTGAGGGGCTCTGAGGGAAATGGGAGGTTTTCCTGACATTAGGACTCATGGAACTCCCCTGGAACATGGTGACAGCTTCCTCCAGGACTAGGCAGTCCCTGAAGCCTCAGGGGGCCCAGTTCTAATGGGGGGGGCTCCCTCCCCATTCTCCAGCTGCCATCTGGGCCTCTACCTGCCTCTTGGGGGGCGATCTGGGCCAGGGGAGTTGGGGAGTGACTGACTGCCTGGCTCCTCACCAAAGAGTCTCCATACACCATCCTCTCTTCAGGCATCTCTGACTCAGAGCTTATCTCTTTCTCTTCCCCACTTCCCAAATGGATTAAAAATACCAAGGCTGTCAGCACATTAGTAGCCTGAGCAGCTATTTGGAAATGGGGTGGGCCCTCAGGGAGGTGGATCTGCCTTAGGGTTGTCCCCACTGGCTGGAGACAGTCTACCTCATTACAGGGACTCATAGGCTTGGTCTGGGAACAGAAGCCTGGGTCCCTTGCCTGGCTCTGGCTCTGCCTGTCAAAGGGTCCCAGGCCTCATGGCTGCAGCTGGCATTGAGTGAGGCCAGGAAGAGGGGCCTTCTTAGGCTAGAAGAGCTCTGGGGGACACAGGGGCAGGGAGCACTGATTCTCTGCCTCTGTTTACTCAGCTGCTCCCAGGGATGAGGGATGGCTTAAGTCCAGCTCTGGACAGCTCCAGGCAGTGGGGGATCCCCAGGGATCAACCTCATGGAGGCTCTCCTGTTAGTGTACAGGACACCTGGGATGCCCTTCCTGCCACCTCCCCAATGGCTGGGAATTTCCCAACAGCCAAAGACAAGGAGGAATTGAGAGGCCACCCCCGCCAATGCTGGGACAATGGAGCCTTATGCCCTCGAAATCAGAGCAGGGGCAGGAAGGCCAAGGGCAGGTGGGGGCCTAGTTGTCTGCACCCAGGGAAGCCCTGCTTGCCAGAACCCCACCCAGAACCACTGCCAAGCAGGGTACAAAGGGGTCTTGGCCAGATTCCTGCATGGCCCACCCAGGGCGGGAGGCGCTGGGTGCATCGGGCAGACAATGCCGGCCCCTCAATGGCCCCTCTGTGTAAGGTTCCCTCAGGAGGAAAGGAAGGAACCATCTCCGGTGCCTGCTTCCTGCTGGGCAGGCATCACTACTGGGGGGCATCGGTGCCCCTCCCGCATATCTGGGGCTCAGCGGGGCCCAGACCTGACTGCTGAAGGAAGGCAGGGATCCCGGGGTTGGGCGAGGGGTCCCGTTCTTGTCATCGGCCCTCAATCCTCGAGGCAGGAAAGGCCTGGGGAACTGGGGCGGAGACAGGGGCTGGGGCGGGGGGGGACATTCATCTCCTTCCGATGTGGCCGCTGCAGCCTCTCATCTCCTGCCAGCACTCCGGGCCCAGGCCTCTAGGGGACTGGCAGGTGTGCGGAGGCGGGGTCTCGGTCCCCGGCCCCCCCCTCCCCGTCTCCGCGGCGCCGACCCCGGCCCAGGACGCTTTGTCCTGCGGCGGGCGCTGAGCTCCCGCGGCCCCACAAAGCTCCCTTTGTGCCTGGCGGCCTCCGCAGTACCCGGTGACGTCAGCTTCGGTGAGGCGCCCACTGGGGCCGAGCGCGGGCTGCGGCGCCCTCTGGTGGAGGAGCGCGCCTCCGAGCCCCGCCCAGTCGGGGCTGGCCTTCACCTTGCCCCGCCCAGAGGCTCAGCCGACTGCTGTCACGCTGACTGGTGGTCAGGCGCTTGCCCGGCCCACCCCACAGGCACCCCTGCCGTTTCCTTATCCATCAACGTGCGTGCACTTCCCCAATGGCCTCCCGGAAGCCTCCACGCTCTTTGAGCCCTAGTCCCAATACAGGACGCCGCCTAGGTTACTCTCACGCTGAAGTATAGCACCTGCCGGTCCCCACCCCCGCACCGGACTTGGAGGACGCCCTCTGGGGCACAGGCCCACATTGTTCCCAATTTTCTGTTTAGTCAAGCCCAAGGGGCCTCAGTTCTGGGCAACATGTCGGATTGGGAGACTGGAGGGTGTGCAGGTGGCTGTAGTCTACCTGGCTGTGTGACCGAAGCTAGTCTCTCGGCCTTGGGCCTGGGGGGCGGGGCGGTTAGTCAGTTTCCTTCTACACTAGACTCACAGGGCACCTCTCCTGCTCCGTGTGGAAGAGTCCCTTAGAACACCTCCTTAAGAGATCTGACCCCTGCTGTTCCAGCAAGGATTGAAGGCTGGCCCAGGACTGCAGACGTGCTGGGAGGAGAGGGGAGACATACGGACCGAGTCTGATCTGGAGAACTGAGGACCCAGGGGCCCACCACCATGAGGGTTCTGGTCCAGATCCACCATCAATCACCTTGGGACATCTTGGCCTGGGCTTCTACCTCCAGGACAGAAGAATGCCAAGTGATACTTGGTATTTTTCTTTCTACATTTTATTATTTCAAACCAGGTGAACAATTCCATAAAACGTGAAAAAAGCAAGGAAGTGTTCAACGCCGAAGGACTCGGCCTGGGGCGAGGGCACGAGGGGCATGGCCCCTCAGCAGGCAGCGGTGGTTCCTAAGTTAGCGGTATAAGGAGCTACATTTAGGTTAATGGAGCCAGGGCCCAGGGCCGCTGGGCAGGGGCCCTCCGTGACGTTGGCAGTTGTCCGGAACAGCCCTTGGAACCCGATTCTGTGGCGGGCAGGGTGGGCCACCGCCTGCATAGGGGCAGCCAGCAGAGGGATAGGTGTAAACACGCAGACACACTCAAGGCACGGAATCACTGGAAGGGAGTTGGGTGGGTGCTGGTCAGGATCAGTTTTAAATAGTTTTTCTCTAAAAAGTTTTCTAGGTTTGCAGTTTTCTTTCTTTTTTCTTCTTCCCTTTTTTTTTTTTTTTTTTTTTTTTTGCTTTACTTTCATTTTTTAAAAAAGCTACGAGAATGAGCAGATGGACTATGGTCTCCAGGAATGGTGGCGTCTCACGCTTCTTGTGCTTTTTCCTTTGGGGCCTCCAAGCGGCTGAGGGGTGGGGTGGGCAGGAGGCTCCCTGTAAACATTTGGACTTGGGCTGGGTCAGGGGCTGGTGTTGGGTGAAGCTAGGGGTCCCAGGCTGGAGAAGTGGGTGCCCCTCCAGACACAGGTTTTGGGAGACTCTATGTGTTCTCCTCCCCTGACACAGAACAAGACAATAGTTAAAACCAGAACAGATGCCCAGGAAGGGGGTACCGCGGCCATTCCCAGCACCTGCGACAAGGAAGGGCTTCAAACAGGGAGGCCTGTGGCAACCCCTCCCCCAAGTCTCTGGAGCTGAGGAAGGGGACGGGGGGAGCCAAGAATACAGAAAGAGGAGAAAAGCGGCTGGGGGAGGGACAGGCGGGGAGCGTGGTCCTCTTGGC
>CM053507.1:149935335-149982729 GCA_028627145.1 Eidolon dupreanum | reverse complement strand
GCTTCCAAGCTGCTGTCCAGGGCCAATGTCTCCCTCCTGGGCCCAGCCCTTGGCTCCCACCAGCAACTCTGGGCCAGAGGGAAATGACCTCAGAGACAGAGACAGAACAGAATAACAGGAAGGGCCATGGGGGACCATGACGCATGTGCTGTGACCTGCATACCATGCCCCGCCCCCTGCTGAGAGCCTCCAGTCTGGAGGCCCCATGGCGGCTTCCATACCAGCCTCTTCCTTCTCAATAGGTGGGCTCGCCCCGGGAGCCACTGCTCCATGGCAGCCTTGGAGGATGGCTGTAAAGAAGGTGGAGAGTCTGTCCCCTGTAGTGTCCCAGTCCACTCCCCACCCTAGTTATCTTATCAAGGCATAAATCTGCTCTGGAGAGCAGGGCTGAACTCCCAGCCAGAACAGCACTGGACACCCAGTGGGTGCTTAATGGGGAACGAAGAAAGGGACCAGGGAGGAGTGGGAAGTGGCCTGGAAGATGGCTCTATGCCTGCCCTCCTTGAGTATCCTGGGCACTGGGGTGGCCATGGCTGACAGAGCTGACCCCTCCCTGCCTCTAGGATCTATAAGCTCTGCTGGTGCTGAGCCCATGCGACCTCTGGGAGGGGCAGCGGAGGCCTGGAGGCCCCCCCGGGCTTGGCAGTGACTGCACGGCTCCTGTGACGGGTGTGCGCTCACAGGGAAGTTCGGGCCACTGCAAGGAGGACGGAGGTGACTGTCCATGTAACTGGGGCAGGGCTCGGAAATCACGGCCAGGCAGACCGCGTCCCGCCCACGCTCCTGAGGTCCTCTCTCCAGGCGGGCTCACGGCTGGATGGCAGTGAGGGGTGGGAAAGGGCTTCCAGGCAGCGGGACCGGCTTAAGCAGAGGTAGGAGAAGGAGGTGAGTGTACAGGGTCAGCAGCCTACCAGGGGGGCACCATCCAGAGCCTGTGGATGTCCCCCACAGCCCTGCCGCCATCAGCGCTGGCCACCAACCTGTCTTTCCTGTTCCCCACAGGGTGCTCAGCACCCCGCACCAGGTACCTTAGGGAAGGAAGCTGGGGCATCACCCTATGGGCTAGGCCTTTGCGACTCCTGGGACTCCCTGATTCCCCTATGCACATCTGTCACCTCTCGGTTGATCTCCTCCCCCTCGTGCCTGAACTTCCTCCGTGACCTCAAGCACAGCCAGCACTCCGCTACCCCAGGAGTCTACACGTGTGTCCCCGCCTGGAAGCCCTCCCCCTTCCTCCAACTCGTGCTCAGAACTCGGCCGAGGCAGTCCCTCCTCTGGACCCACCCTGACTCCCACACACCGACACCCTAAGTTGTCACTGCTTGCAGACTTATCCGTTCCACTCATCACTGTGTCCCGGGAGCCTGCACGCGGTCTGGCACAGAGCAGGTGGCAGCAAATGGAGAATGATAGTGTCTAAGGACAGATTAGACTCAGATGGGCCTGGCGAGGACTCTACAAGCCGCCCTGCCGGGCCTTCCTCCTGGCCTCCCATCCCAAACCCAGACCCACCAAGGCTTTTACTGATGGTCAACAGCTTCATAAAGAGAGACTGACAGCATGTTCCTGAGAGTTCTCAGGCTCAGTCCAGCCTGTAGTCCAGACCACCTCCCGCCTGGCCCTGCCCCTGGAACTCACTAGGCGGCAGAGTCGTTGAGCTGGTACTCCCGCGAGCGGCCAAAGCAGGTCTGCACACCGTGGTCAGCCCAGAGCCTCCGGATGACGCCGGACAGGTCCTCGGGGAGCACGCCCTGTTCCTCGGCCGTGCAAGACAGCGCAAACAGCTGCCTGGCGTCATCCTGGGCACAGGAGCGGGTGGTCAGCCAGTCGCAGGAGCACACGCCTGCCCCACCCCTCGAGAGCAGGGAGGCCTCCAGAACGGGGCCTAGGCTGGGGCGTTCTCGGGTTTCCCAGGACATGATTTGCCCGAAAGCCTTTTGGGAGGTAGGCAGGGGGTGAGAGTTCACATACCGCGCGGGAGGGGTCGGCAAAGTCGATCTGCAGATTGCCCATGGCTTTGACGATGGCCATGATGGACTGGATGGTGTTGCTGTAGACGACCGCCCGGTACTGCCGGCATTCCTCCTCTGAGTAGCCATCCTCATGGATGATCCTGACGGTCAGGGGTGAAGGGTTAAACTCCGTATGCCATAGGGACCTCGCTTGGCCACCCAGGGCTGCTGGGGCCTGCAGGGACCTATTCCAGAGAGGACAACACTGCCCCCGACCCACTGGGACCTGAGGATGGATGACTCTGAGAAGGTCCCAGGCCTGGCTGAGAAGGGCTGGGCAGTACAGGCCCCGGGGAAGAGAGAGGGGATCAAGGTTCGGAGGCTCCTCCCACGCCCCGCACTTACTTCATCTGCTTGACAATGGTGCTCTTCCCCGACTCCCCAGCACCTGGAACAGAGGGCACAGGCAGTCAGAGAGCGGGCCGGTGGGCTACACAGGCGAGCGACTAGTGGTCCAGCCACCTGTAGCCCCAGAGGCAGAACTCACCCTCCCCACCAACTGCAAGATGAGGTGGGGCTGTCAGGGCTGGCGGCAGCAGAGCTACCAGGCCTGCAGCTGGCAGGGTCACGGTAGTCAAGGCAACGCAGGCCACCTGAGCCCCATGGTGGACTCTCCCCAGACCTTTGCCTCACACGGCTCCCCACGGCCCTGCTTGAGTTCAGGGGCTTTGGCTGGAGACGGGAGGCCAGCCCTGCAGGAGTCACCCTGTTATTCTAACACACACAGCCCGCCACTCTGGCTGTGCTCACCAACATGGCCCCTGCACAGGGCTGGCAGGAAGGAGCCCTGCCCACTCCAGCAGGGCAGCAGCCCGCTTCTGCCTCACTCTGGGACGTAGCTGCCGAGGGGCCTGGGATGGGCACGGTGTCCTACTCTTGCCTCCCAGACATGGCCCGAGGCCCAGCCCGCCCCTGAGCAGATGGCGACCAGGACCTGGGAGACACACAGTGTAACATGCATGCATGCAGGCACACACACGCACACCCCATACTGACTCAAGATGCTTCCCCGGCCTGGCAGACCGCACCCTGTATTTCCCCGTGGCCAGTGCCAAGGGGTTTTCTGGCACTCTCCTGTGACTGTCATAGCAGCCCCACAAACAGACACTGTTTCTGCTCCCATTTTACAGACGAGGGCACTGAGGCTCAGCAAAGGCAAGTCTGGTCCCAAGATCATGCGGCCAGGATTTGGGAGGGCAGCGGAACACACAGGACCGTGATGCCTGGCCTGCCCAGCCCTTCTCAGAGCCTGTGGGAAGATGCTCTGGGTGGGTGTTAAAAATAGCAAATTCCCAAGTCTCCTTCTAGACACAGAGCCAGACCTGGAGGGGTGCAGCCCAGGAACCCGCATTCCCCAGGGAGTCTGTGCTGGGAAGTGTGAAGACCAGGAGGGCCACCTGTTCTCCCTGATTGGGAGATGGAAGGGGCAGGAGCAGGGCCTCACCTCTCCCCGCTGCTCCTTATCCCGAGCTCCAGGTCAAAGGCACTTCGGACGGGTCCAGCTCACCCTCCCGGCCTTTGCCCGCTGTTTACTCTGCTCCTGCCCGTCAGCCACACCTGTCTGGAACTGCCTCTTGCCAACTCCAGGCCTTTGCTGGTCACATCTGCCCCATGCCCCAATGTCCCAATCCTTCTGATCACTGTGGCAGGTCTGTCCCTCTGAGCAGCTCAGCAGGATGGGTGGGGAGGTCACACTTGGGGACCTGGCCCCCACACACCTCGGGGTCAGTTAAGACGACCTCAGAGGAAGAAGTGGCGAACACACGAACTAATGTGGGCAACAGGAATAACACAGCAATAACCATGGTGAGGCTGTGAGTAGCGCTCACTCCATGGCCGACGCGACTACGCTGAGCACATCCACTAACTGCACCTGTTCTCACCCCACCTGACAAATAACGGAACTGAGAGAGGTTGCTGTCACATGGTTACCGTCCCCTCTGTGTGCGGCCCACCTTGCCTGCCCTGCAATTCCTCTTAGAGCTGCACTGAGGGCCCTGTGCTGCAGCTGGGCCACTGGGTTCGCTCCCTGCCATCCCAGGCGGACGCTGGTCTGAGTCTCTGCAGTGCCCCCCAAGGCCCTGGCTGTCCTGCATCCGCCCTACCCCCACCCCAGATCCACGTAATAGCAGGAGAAACTGAGGTGCAGCCGTGGTGCTCACAGGGGTGGGCCTGGGTATGGGCGCGACCTAGTGGCCTCCCTAAGGAGAATGGTCTGGGTTCACCTCATAAGTGCCACCAACTGCCTGGAATCATGGCTTCCAACTGTCCCAGGCCTGCTTCCCAGGATAGGGGAGCACTGGGAGTGGCACAAAGGTATAGGCTGGGGCGGAGGTGGGGAGGTGAGCCCCTCTATCTGTTCTGCCCCTGGACACCAGAGGCACCAGTGCCAGTGTATTCCCCTGGGCGTGGGCTGCAGTCGGGTGGCGGTGAGCAGCCAGGACCCTGCACACTGACTCTTCCCACCCGCAGAGTAGGGGACATGTGGAGAGAGCCTAGAATAGCCCGATGGTGATGCCCATTCCCCAGGGCCCCAAATATCCATGGGACAGGGACGGCAGCATTGGTCTGGCTAGCCACAAGGGCCAGATGACTGCCTGGTTGTCCTTCCCTCCCAGGCACCTGGTGCCAGAGCGGGAGGGAGCACATCCTGGAGCAGAAGAACCGGGAGCCATGGAGTCTCAGCCAGGACTAGGGGACAGACAGGCCACGGAGGCCAAGGATGTGAAGTGATAGGTCATATCAATCATGCATCTCCTGCCAGGTGAACCGAGACTCAGTGACAGCTATCCAGGGCACAGGGACCTGGAGGTTGGGCAGAGGCTCGCCCTCTCTTTTGTAATTCTGGGACCCCTGTCCACCTGAGCACCGGTTTCCCTGTCTGGCCCTTGGACCACTCTCTGGGTACGTGGAGTGGGCAGGGCAGTGATCTGGCCCAGCGATGGGGATGACAGCACAAACTCGCTTTGCATCTGATTTTCCTAGCAGAGGCAGACCTGGCAGACACCAAGGCGGGCAGCACCTGGGCAAGCCGGGCTGGAGCCAGGACGCTTGCTCTCTGCTGCAGTCAGCTGAGGGCTCACTTCCCTGTCCCCTGAGAGCCTCGGTCTCTCTTGCTCTCACATTCTGAGAGTTAGCAGGACATTCTCCGCCCCGAGCAGGGGTCACTGTAGAAAGACTCCCATTTGACAGGTGGACGAACCAAAGTCACAGAGCCCCCATCCGTACACTCAGGCAGGAAGGAGTGGTAGGACAAGGGTGTGGTACTGTGGCCAAGCAGGAAGCAGTAGGGAACATCAGGACAGAGTCAGGGTCATGGCCCAGGAGCAGCTACAGCAGATCAGGAGGCCGAGGGCAGAGGTTGGTGGAACCGCAGCATGACACCCGGGTGAAATGGGTGGGGCAAGGACCCTGGTTCTCGGGCAGCCTACGAGCTGGGCACCCCGGGAGCTGTGGCATAGCAGCCCCTCTGGCCCCCCCTCCAGCGGCCCCTTTCCCATCAGGGCTCACAGTGCTCCCCGTCACATATGCTGATACTTGGCTTGCAGTCTGCCTGTACCCTGCTGACCCTGGACACCCAGTCCGTCACCCAGCCCGGCACCTCCCCCTCAGGAGGGGGCTTCACCATCTGGCTCCAGATTGCTGCAAATATGCTGGGTGGGGAAACTCAGCCGACAGAAGGCGGCAGGAGTCTCCCGCCCACAGAGGGCCCCGCCAGGCACTCCAGCTCTAGCTGAGTGAGACCACAGGGGCCCACAGAGACTCCCTGGGGTGGCCACAGTGTTCCCACTGGGCTATACCTCTTCCCACCAAAGAAACCTCTGCAGCCCCTGCCCCGGGACGCAGCTGCTGGGCCCCCGGGCTAGTAATCGCCTTGATGTGCTGGGTGACGGCAGACGGCTGCTCTGCGTTAGAATATCTGCTTCCACTCTGGGAGCACTGAGCCCCAACGCAGGAGGGAACGCATGGGGGGAGGGAGACAGTCCCGTGCCACCTGCCTGAGCAAGGCCAGCAGGCCTCTGCAGCAGACGTGTGGCCACCGGTCCAGTTGCTTGATCCCAAGCTCTGGCCTTTGGATCACTGCTGTCTGTCCACCTTGGACTCTCTGTGTCCTACATGAGACTCTGCCCTGCTGGGAGGCCCTGGCATGCTGCCACCCTCTCTGGCCTCGGTTTCCCCTCCACAGAGGCCACCAAGCCTCGAGTGGCCAGCCAGCACATCTCCCACTTTCAGATCCTCTCCCAGAGGGATGTCCAGACCCGCCACAACCCTGGTGCCCACACTGGTCCTTCCTGCCCGTTCTTGGCACCTCCCTTACCTCCCCCTGGGGGGCGAGGGTCAAGCACAAAGCTCTTCTCACAGTGCCGGGCACACCACGGGCACTGAGATAAAAGTTATTAATGCAATTTTTCTCCTTTTTGGAGGATCACAGATTTCCCCAGACTTCTCATTTCCTGCAGCCACAGCAACCACAACCTGCAGAGCGGCCTGCTGGGGCCATCACATTTTAAGGAGAGTTTCTGAGGCTTTCAGACAAAGAGCAGGGGAGGGTGATGACCAGTGGCTAACTGGCTGACTCAGCAGCAGTAGTTCCCTGCCGGGACTTGTGCAACCTGGGACTGGAGTCAGAGCCACGCACTCCTCTGCTGGCTTTCTGCTTCGAGTTCGTCACTTCCCTTCCACACCACCCAGCGCTCATACCCAGCTGTGGCCTCCTTCCTGCCCAGGAGCCCCACGGCAGGCACTGCTCACCGCCTGCCTGCACTCAGGCTGGGGAAAAGGCCTCCCTGCAGAGGCTCCCGGGCTGGTGGGCTCCCCTGGAAGACGCGGGGGGACGGAGCAGCTAGCTGACGTGGCACGCCTGAGGGCAGAGATTCTCATAAGCAGCAGTGGCTGTGACCACAGGAGAGACTTGGGCAGCAGCCCAGCTCAAACCCACAGCACCAGGCCCGCCCCCACTGCCACAGCCCTCAGGCCTACCCTGGTGGGGCACAGGGAGGAAGGCAGGGCTGCAGCCCACCCCAAAGGCGGCGCGGGCACCACCTCCCACTCCCATCCCGGGAAGGTGCCACGTCTCCAGCCCGGCCCGGTCGCTCCAGGCCCCCAGCCTCACGGCCACCAGAGGGAGCAGAGCAGCCAGAAACCCGGCGGAGGCCGTGGGGGCTGGGCAGCGCCGGGGAGCGTTTGTTTCTGAAAAGCAGCGCCGGCTAGGGCAGCTGGGGGAGGGGCCTGGACCCTCACCCGTCGCCCCCTCCCGAGCCTGGGAAGCCCTGGGCCGGCGGAGACACTGCACGCGGGGAACAATGGGAACAGGAGGGAGTGGAAGAGGGCCCGCCACACAAAGGCGCCCGAGCCCCGCCCCTGGCGTCTCTTCCTTCCTCCAGGTGGTCCTCTTGGGCCCCCTCACTCCCTCCAAGGAGGCTCAAGCAAGGCTGGCACCATGGGGGTCGTGGATGGGCCCTGGGACACCCTCATCCACATTATGTGGCCTTGCCTTCTCCTGGGCGCCCCAATGAACCCGGAACCTCCCTCTCACCAGGCCCTGCCACACCTGGGTCGCCTCCAGCGGCTTCCAGGGGTTCATGATGCCCATCAGAGAACGACTAAGAACCAGGGCCCGGTCTCCTGCTGTCCAGTCAATGCACTCTGAGCACGGGCCACCAGACACGGAGAGGGCTTTCTGGGGGCAGAGCTGGGTCTCCATCAGTGGGGCCCTCCCCACTATACAGGGGGAAACTGAGGCACTGGGCAAGGAAGGCCAGCCTGGAAGAGAGGAGGCCCTGACACCTGTTCATTGCTGGCCCCTCAGGATACAGGTCTCACCCTCTGTAGCAGCCAGAAGATGCTGGACAGGCCCCAGGTCACACAGGAGACGATCAGAACCCCTGGGAACCTCCCTGGGGAGGAGGTGGCCACAAAACTCGGATTCGGAGGCCAGGGAGCATGAGGACCAGCCTCGGCACCTGTCATGCTGTGTCAGCCCACACTGCAGACACATTCAGCCGCCACACAGTTCCACCATGGCCTGCGCTCACAGCGGAAGCCCGCTGCAGGAACTCCCTTCCTTCACCTCTGGACAACTCCTAGTCTTTGGACCAAGCTCAGGAGCCCCCACCCTGGACTGTGACAGCCCCTGGGCCTGGGCTCAGTGCTCTCGAGCCTGGTGGTTGTGAGAGGAACACACATCACGGTAGGGGAAAGCAAAGTGCCAGGCTGCCTGACGATGGCCTGAGTATGACCACGAGGGGCGTGGGCCATGAAGCAGAAATGAGGGCAGCTGTATGAGGACGAAGTCGCTTGCGGCCACGTAGCAGATTTCTGACTTTGAGCAGGAGAAAGATTCCTGTAGTCTTGGGTCCTGCCCACCAGGGCAGACAGTCCCCTTTCAATACCTAAAAGAGGAATGGAGGCCAGTGAAGACAGGCACCCCAGCACACGGGATACACACGCACCATGACGCCCGTCTGTCCTACGGACTGGCCACGGCAGTTGGGGACAGGTGGTCAGAATCACTACCCGGGTCATATCTTGGTACCTCCACTTATTGGTATGTCATGTCATGTCCCCGAGCCTTGGTTTCCCCCATCAGTGAAATGGGTGTAACAGCAGTCCCAGGCTCACAGGGTTCAATAAGACCAGGAAGAGTCTAGCCCCACACACAGAGTCAAGGCTCAATCAGAGACAGCTGCTGTTATCACCAGAGGCCATGGGAAGGTACCTCCAGGCCCAGTGGGTAGTAGAGGGTGGGGATCCTTAGGCTGGACCAAGGATCCCTCTGTCTACCCCCAGGCAGGGGAAGCCCGGAGTGAGCTAATGCCGGGGTTGCTGCTCCATTTCCGGGCATTCATCTCGGCCTGCAGCCGGCCTTCCGGCTTTGGAGGGCAATGGCCACTCGGGAACCTAAGAGCAGCCCTCTGCTTTCCTGCTAGCTCTCCAGTCGGCGTCCCTCTCCCAGCCACCACTTCCTGTGGTCAAAGGAGGGGCCTGGAATCCTTCTCAGAGGCGCTACCTTCCCTAGGATCCTGGGCCCAGGGGATGCTGGGGCAGGCCAAGGGATGGAGCTGCCTGGACTGACTCCAATCCAGCGATGACCGGCAGGGCAGCCCAGGGGAGTATGCAGATGAGCCCGTGCAGGTGGGGCTCACCTTCTAGTTCCCCGGGTTGACAGGGCTCACCCCCCCACACCCAGTACAAAGCACTAGACGCCCTCTGGCCTCTTCCTCATTTCGGCTCCTCCTCCTCCAGCTGCTTCCTCCTTTTCCTCTGGTGTGGACACCGCTTCCCCAAGAGGCCCAGCCCTGCCATGCAGACTCCACTAACCCTCTTCCTGCCCCGAGGACAGTAGGTGTTGCCATAGACATCTCTGCCTGTTTTGAGGCTGTAAGAGCCTTGACACCCCAGAACCCACCAAGCCATAAGGCTACCTTCTCAACGAGTCTTAATGCTATCCACTTTAGGCTTTGGCTTGCGCTGGCCTGGAACTCGCTGCCGAGCCTTGGATGTACAGGCGAAGGTGCCCAGCAAGTGGCTGGTTATTCGAGGGAGATCATTCCTCCCAGACCACCAAGATGGCCACAGCCCCAAGAAGCAGCACTGGGGGTGAGGGTAGGGGTGGGTTGGGTTTAGTATGAACAAAAGCTTCAGGCTAGTAGGGATGGGTGGGGCGGGCAGAGAGGGCCCCACCCTGTATTTGTGGCTGAGGGAGGGGCTGCCTCAGAGCATCAGGTACCCAGGCCACCATCAAAGGGCCTAGTCCTCTGCCTCCCCAAGGCACCTTGCTAGGCATCCCTAGATGGGGCCCATGAGCTGTGGCCCAGCCGGAACCTATTGACTCCATCCCCCTCACTGAACTCCTAGGTCAAGTCCCACCCCGAGCTGTTGGGAAGATGGGACAGAGTCTGGCCACGGTCCTGTCCCCATCTGTCCAGTCCTGCCTCCCCCACAGCACCAAAGGGTACGGTGGGGAAAGGCCCTGGTCCCTCCGTGGCTAAGAGATTATGTGGACAAAGCTTTCTCCATCCTGTTCCTGCCAAAAGAATGGGTGGCTTTTAGGGACAAAGACCAAGAGACACAAAGCCAGGGACAGATATCAAGGGCAAGGTGTACAGGACCAGTGTGCCTGTCTGTGGCTCAAGTCACCTCAAATCCCAGCCTCTGCAGTGCTGGAGGCCTAGGGACCTCACTGGCATCCCCCTTCCAGCACTACCCGCTGTCACTTGCTGGGCAACGTTTTCAGGCCTAAGATACCAATAATGCCACCCAGTGACTATAGCTCAGGCCAGCCCAGGGCCAATCCCTGACAGGCTGCCCAGGTCCTAAGGGGCTCCTTCCTGGCCATGCCAGCCCCCGCCTGGCAGCCTAGGCTCAGGCTCAGGCACAGTGGGTGGCTGGAGGCTGCCTTGGCCTGGCATGGGCGGGTGCTATGCTCCCCAGCTGCCGACTTCTGCCTCCAGCCATGACAGCCTCTCTGTGTCCTTACCACTGCTCGGCCCTCTGCCTAGGTTCTGTACCCCCACCCTCCCGAGACCCCTACCGCGGAACTCCGGCACCACTTCCTTTGCAAAGCCACCCTGATTCACCCAGTCTCCCAGTTTGGGCGCATCCCTGAAGGACCCGGTCTCACGCCTGCCCTGGGGGTGTGACCTCTTAGGTTGCCCGTAGCAGCACTGGGGTTGTGGGCGCAGGCTGAGCCCAGCGGGACTGAACAGGACGCGGGAAGGAGGGGTCAGAAATGATTTGGACCCCTGCTCACTCCCTGGTACAGAAGCTCCTGCCTTGCCCGCTCAGGAAGACAAAGCCTTGCCCAGCCTGGGGGAGGGGTGGGAAGAAGAGACTGGGAGGCCCAGGCTGCCCCGCCTCCCATTCAAATGCTAATGAGCTCCAGCCGGGATGGGGAAAGCTGGAGAAAAAGGGGGAAGGGGGGCTAGAGGTGGGCCCGGGTACCCAGACACCCTGGAAGGTTGCTCAGCCCCCAGAGGTCGGGCTTAAGGTCCCCAGGACTGTCTGTCACTCCAGCTGGCATCAATTGTTTACGCGCCTTGTCTCCCCACTTGCCGTGAACAGCTGCCTGAGGACAAGAAAGGGGGTTCCCCAGGGCCTCCACACTGGGGCCAGGAAGGCTCTAGGATGGGGAGATCCCTTCCTACCAAACTCTTGGTTCTGCAGGAGTCAGCAGAGGGTCCCTCACTCATTTTCACACCTCTAGGCTCTGAGGTACTGTCTCCAAACACCTGTGGCTGCAGGCAGGCACCCCAGGCCTCGGGTTATGAATGGAGATCAGGGTGCCTACCAGGATTTACCTGTCACTAGGTTTCTCAGCCAGTGCACTAGGTGGGAGTGGGATTTGAACCTAGGTCTGGTGACCCCAAGAGTTGATCTAGGGAGGGTAAGCCCTCCTCCCCCAGGCTAGGAAACACCCACCCAAGGGCTTAGGGACCTAGGTTGGGCCTTCCTCCCTCTCCCTCAGTGTCCTTGGTAAACTGGTCCCTCTGCCTCCAATGCCTAGCCCTAGAGAATGCTGCTCATTTTTCAAGGCCACCCAGAGGCCCTCTTCCCCAGGAGCACCCTCCCCTATCACAGAGCCAGCCGGGATCCCAGGCCTTCCCACCATCTCCAGTTAGAACAAGCCCCAAGCAGCAGCAGCAGGATTCCTTCTCCCTCCCTGTTCACGGATGTGCTCGATAGCTTCGTTCTTCCCTTACACACTTAACGGGCACCCACAGTGTGCCAGACCCTTTGCGAGAGACAGACAGGACAAAGGCTGAAAAACACCTTTCTTTTTCTTTTGGTAAAACTAATTGAGCCCTTGTGCACGCAGGCTGTGCAGGCCAGGCCAGGAATCCTGCTCTGGTCTGCGCTGGTCTGAGTCCCTGGGCTGCAGGACGGCCCCAGCCCCAAGAGCTAAACAGGCCTGCAATAGTCCCCAAACAGCCTGAGCTGAAAGGAGGACTGTCAAGCCACTCTCCCCCAGGAACAGCTGGAGCCCATGCAGTGTGTCGTGCCCTGTGACAGGCTGCAGACTGGTCAGGAGGAGTTCTACACACAGCAGGGAAAGGGCTGTCCCCGAGGGGCCAGTACAGCCTGTGGTGAGACCAGGAGGAAAAAAGACTAAAGAACTTCTCTTCCACCACCCCCCCTCTCCCAATCCTGGTCACTGGCCCTACACAGAGCCCTCGCCACCTCCCATGATATGCCAGGCTGTAGCACAGTGACCACGGTCTTACTCCTTCCTCCATCTACCCATCCCCAAGACCAAATTCAGACCAGCAGCACTTCTTTCATTCAACAAATGGACAAGAAGCGTTCAACAGGTGCCAGGCTCCATGCTTGGCATGGAAGGCTCAGACATGAATGGGACACAGTCCTGCCTCTGTAGTCTCAAGGGAGGGAAGCTGTGACCCATTGCAAATACCGTGCTCCGATGATGGAAGCACCAGGAGCCAGAGGAGGTGCTTCCCCAGCCTTGGTGAAGGGAGGCTGTCGAGGAAGGATCCTGGGTAGTGATCCCTGAGCAGAGCCTTGAGAACAACCAAGTAAGAGTGAGTTAGATGGAAATGGGGAAAGTGCACCAAGTGAAAGGAACAGATGCCGAGTGTCAGGGGCAAGAGAGAAGTCCTGCAGTTATACCTGAAGGCTCCAAGGAGCCAAGGATGGGCACTGTTTTTCCGTTCTCTGTAGGCTGCCCACGCAAGCCTATCCTAGCCAGACATCCCCAAACACAAACTCTGGCCTCCTTTCCCCTAAGTGCCCAGCCCAAGGCCCCAGATTCCACCTGGGGATAGCCCGTGGGGATGGGGGCTATCCCTGCAGGAGGGCTGATATCGGCAACTCTGCTCCGCCTACCAAGCTGCCAGGAACAGCCCTCTCTCACCAGTGTGTACCACATCTGCGTCTGCCTGGGTGACAGCGATGTGCCTGCCCGCTGGCAGGACTACCCAGGACTGGAAGGAGCCAGTACGCGGGTGGGGCAGCAGGTGTGGTTCTGGCTGGGAAGGAAGGCTGGCAATTGCCCAGTGTGAGTCCCGTTGCCTGGACAGTCCTTCCCGCTATGTGGGACAGGTGCCCAACACGCTGAAGCTGCCCAGCTGGGCTCCAATCACCTCCTTGTACCTGGATGGGAAAGGGATGGCCAGCCAGGACCCTTCCCCAGGGAGCCATGGCAGATTGGGTCCTCAATTTCCAGCCGAGCTTGGTCTCCCAGCCCCCTGGCAGTGCACCCTGTACAAGGTCTTAGCACCCATCCCACACTCCCACAGAAATCTCCATGAGGCTCCTACTCTCCCCACTGTGGGCCCGGGCACAACTCTGGCCCCAAACTGTGAGGCCCATTTTACGGACAAAGCAAAGTCAGAGGGGCAGGATGCTGAGATGGATTCCCCAGCCTAGAAAATGCGGGAGACCCTGTACCCCTGGTTGTGCCAGCCCAGTGTGGGAGGGGTTGCCAGGCCCAAAACCTGATTTGGGCTCCTAGGAGCAAGACCGGTGGGGCAGGGTCTAGACACAGGAGCCCTGTGTCCCCCCAGACCCACGGCCCAGTCCCACCTCTCAGCCACCACAATAACTGTGACCAGCCTGGCAGGGGGCTGCCTAGAGGTCCCTGGCCAGGCACTGGGGAGCAGCAGTACAGGAAGCACCCTTCCCAGGCCCAGCGGGCAGCAGCGACCGGCATTCCACCGCGGCGACACCCACTCACTGCCGCTGCCGCACTCGCAGCTCGGAGACAGGAAGAGGCAAGCGCCCAACGCAAAACAGCCCAGGAGGCTGGGCCGCCGCCCCTTCCCGCCCCTTCTCTTCCTCCCGCAGCGGCAGCGGAACGGATGCCATTTTGAAACCTCGGGGCTGTGCCCCCGAGGCCAGGCCCCCAGGGACAGTCAACAGATGAGCGAATGACCGAAGACACAGTGTCTCTCGGCCACATGCCCAGCGTGAAAAACCCCACTTTTCACAGCCTGCGGACCCCACAGCAGCTCTAGGGTTGAGGAGCCACACCCCCCATACACGGTGCAGCCTCCAATGCTGCTGTGGGGACCTCCCTCCCTCCCACCCTGAAACCTCCCCCAAATCGGGCTGCCACTGGGCACACCTGTTCCCAGTGGGAAGCTGGATGCGGACAACTACAGGGCCCACAGTCTTTGCAAAAGTCCACCTCAGATGCCCACCCCCGCCTGGCCCCCCAACTCCTCATCCAGCTGGTCCAACACGTCCCTCGTAGCGCCTCAAGATCCGAGGCCCACACACTCCCAGAGGCCACGTCCCAGGCCTTTCGGCCCAGGGGGCTGTGGAAAGCCCAGCACCCACCCGCAGATTTCGAACCGCCTGCCAGGGCAGCAATATGTCGGCTGGCTGTCTCACCACTTCCACTTCCCCCCACCCCTCAAGCAGCCACCATCTTCCCTGGCCTTGGAGGCGCCACAACCCAAACTCCTCCACACTCTCTCCTACTGCCCAGACCTCCCCCTTACCAGCCCAGAAAGGCTCAGAAACTGGGAAATGGATGGCCAGAGGTATCTCCCTGAGAAGCTGAGGCCCGGTCCCTCACCCAGAGGGACGAGTAGAGCCTCCAGTCCAGCCACCTGGGGGTCGGGGCTCCGTCCTCCCAGCAGGGCCCGACCGTGCAGGAGGGTGGGGGACTCTGGGGAAGACTGGAGAGTGGGAGAGGACCTACGGGAGGGGGAGCAGCGGATTTGAGAGGTGATGCATGCAGAGAGGGACCTGGTGCGTCAGGTACAGGGAGCAGGGGTCTCTAAAGGTTTGGGGGTCCTGGCTGGAGAGGGGGCTCATGAACAGTCTTGATTTCCCGCTTGAGAGATCCTTTGGGTCAGGGTGCACGAGTGGAGGATATAGGTAGGGTCCAGCGTAGAGATGAGGCACAGAGGAGGAAGGAGGGAGTGGGGGCCTGGCAGGGGCTCCCGGGATCCTCATGCCCGATAGGAGTAGGGGGAGCAGGTGGGGGGAACAGGTGGTGCCTTAGGGCGGCAGCCGAGTGGGGTTCTGGGGATTTGGGTACAGTCTAGAGAAGGCTGGAAAGACAAGGCAGGGACTCTGAGGATCCGTGAGGCTGGTCGGCAAGGTGGATGGTCTAGCAGGGTTCTGGGCAGTTTATACTGGGGCAGTGGTGGCTGGGTTTGGGAATTTGGGATGAACCAAGGGTCTGTTCTAGACTCTGGGCTACGGATCGCAGGTCTAGGCCAACCTGGAGTTTTGAACCATTATTTGGGTGTCGTGGCCAGGCCGGGTTTGTGGGTTCAAGTCCGGCTGTGGGGGTCCAGCCCGAGTCTGGGAGTTCCAAGCCTTAGCCTGGAGGTCCAAGTCCTGTTAGGGGTCTCGGGTCGGGAATCGGGGGTTTCAGCGCAGGGCGCGGCCTCACCCAACAGCAGCAACTTCACCTCCCGCGCCGCCTTCTCTCCGTCTTCCCGCAGGTTCTTGTCGATCATCTTGGAGCGCTCGGCCGCCGCCTTGTCCTCGGCGCTCACGGTGCAGCCCATCCTGCCGTCCGCCGGCCCGGCCGCCGCCCGGCCCCCCACACGGCCCCCGGCCCGGCTCGGCCCCGCGCGACCCACTACGCTCCCGCCGCCGGCACTCTGCGGGTAGCTCTCGGGTCCGCAGTTCCGAGCTTCTGCGGGCGGCGCCTTTCAGGGCTCCGCGCACGGACGGCGGGGCGGGACGGGGGAGGGGACGGAGCGAGCCAGGCCCGGGACTGGGCCGGGGCGGATCCGGAGGCGGGGCCATAGGAGATCTGGGGCCGGTGATTGGTCTGAGGGCGGAGCGAAGAAGCAGTTAAGCGCAGCCCAGGCTCGGGCCGGGGCTGGAGGTGGAGCCACACCAAGGGAGAGCCGTAGGGGTAGAGCCAAGCCCAGAGGGATTGGACTCCGGGCGGGCTGCAGGCGGTGCAGGGTTCCGATTGGGTGTGGAGCGCCTGGGGCTCGGCGGCCCGACGGCAGGGGCGGGAGGATCTTGTAGCCCGAGGGTGGGGATCCGGTGCACCTCGCGGGCAGAGCAGGAATCAACCCTCAAAGGTGGAGGAGGCGTGTCCTCGTCACTTGTTAAACTTAACGGACCCAATAAACTTGTTTTGGGATCTACAGAGCCTAGAGCCTCTCTAGACTGCGGTTTTCTCCGTCCTTAGGAGGGTTTGGCCCCTTGTCTTTCTGAGTTGCATTTTAAAAAAGTCTATTGCCACCTGTACACCTTTGCTGGGGAGACTTCTCTAGTCATCAAAGACTTATCCATCCTTCTCTGATCTTCTAGGAGGCAGGTAGCCATCCTGGGACACAATCAGGATCCAAGGGAGAAGAGGGAGGGAGATGCCATCTGACTTCTGGAAACTTAAGTGTCCATGATCTTATGGCCTGTCTCTACTAGACAGTGGCTGCAACCCTATGATCGGACAAAGGTGGGGTGGAAGCAGCCGCGTTTCTAGTGGAACAACCAGGGAGGCCCCAGCCCAAAGAGAAGGAAGGTCCACAAAGTCAGGAGGGGAGCTGGCCACCAATGCTTGGTCACCAATGCTTGGCCACACACGGCCCCCTTCTCAGCAGATTCCCTCTCTCCCCACCACCCCCCGCCCACACACATCTTGTTTCAGCCCCCAGTCCTCAGGCCGTCTGCTCTCCCTGGATGGTCTATGTATCCTCATCTGAATGGCTCCCTTGTTGAGAAGCCACTGGCCTGTAAGTCCTCCAACAGTCCCCCCTGGGCTCCCTCCTTCCTGGAGCCAAAGCTCAGGCAGGCACTGCCACAAGCATGCAGCAGACATGGTGAAAACACACAATGCCCATCCAGGGACACAAATACTCAGAGATATGCTCTATACATGCCTCTAATCCACAGAACACTATGAAAATGGGCACACACCGCCAAGAACACAGCCTGTGGGTGAATAGACTGGCCTCTTCCCCCATCAGCTCCGCCCTGTGCTTGAGAGCGATCCTCCCTCCTCAGGCCTCCCCAGCCTGCTCCTAGCAACAGCCAACAGCTCTTGCAGTTGCTGGGCAACAGCGAGAAGCTGTCAGCCCCTTAGAGGCCAGGCTCACCAGAGGTGGGCAGACACAGACCCCAACAATGGAGGTGAGGCAGGATGGGGCCACTGGGAGGCATGGTCTTCCCCAGCCCCAGGCCAGGTCCTGTGATCTTTGCACCCTTCCCACCAGTAAGCCTCCCCTTCCAGTTATGTGTTCTTCCTAGCAAGTCCAGCAACCCCAGCTTCCACCCCTCCTATTGCTCCCTCTCCATCTCCATGGGGGTCCCCAGGGCTATGGCCAGGCCTCTGTTTGCTACTCCCGTCACATACCTCCCACTTCAGTGACTCAGAACCCCCCACAGCAATCTTCGGCCCAGCTTCTCTGATGACCGCTAACCCTGTGTCCACCACTACGCTGAAGACTTCCCCAGACACTTGGGACACCCCCACTGGCCCTGCTCCTGGGCTCCCACTCTGTGGCCTCTCACCAGCCAGAGCCATGACCCCCCACCCCTGCATCCTGTCAGCTTCTGCTCTCCTCAACTCCCCTCAAATGTGTCCCTGTTCTGTCCCCACAGTCTCTTATTCTAGGCCTCAGCCTCCTCCCTGACTCTGCTGTTTCTCCTACAATCCATCCTCTACATGGCAGCCGGGGGGGAAGGGATCTTGCTGAAAGAAATTATCAATCTCTTGCTAACAAACCTTCTGTGGCTCCCCAGGGCCCCAAGGATAAAGCCTACACACACTGCTTTGGACTGCGCAGGAGACGGAGGTGGTGGAGTGGAGGTTGACAGCAGGAACTCTGGGGAGCAGTCCGTAAATTCGCCAGCTGCATATTACTTTGGACAAGTACCAGGAAGACCCTGTAACTCAGTTTTCTTATCTGTCAAATGGGCCTAACATTACTATCTACTCACCACATTGGCTGAGGTCAGGACAAAGGAGGAAACATAAGTCAGATGTTCAGAATGTGTGTGGTCTTCCGTGGGGTGAGTTGTTACAATTGTGATTTCTGCAAGCCCCTGTGTAGGCTGCCTCTGACCCAGGTTCTCCTCGTCTCCCTCCACTTGCATCACACCAGCACCCCAGCATTCTGACTTGCTCTGCTCTCCTCATCCCCTCTCTCCTCCTTCCCGAGCCCCTTCCCCACTCATTCCTCCTCTCCATTTTTCCCTGCCTGGCTGTGAGCTGGGCCTGACTCCCAGGGTCCTGAGGCTTCCCCATCCCATCAGATTCCGGTATCCTGATAGTGAGTCTTTCCCACCCAGGTTACTGATTCAAGACCCTTTGCAGCATAATCTTTGAGGGTGGCAGGTAAATATTTGTCCAATGAAATTAACGAATCACACAAACCCTACCCTACCCTCCTAGTTGTCCCCTATCCTCAAGCTGGGAGAGGTATAAATAACTAATTCTGCGGACACTGTAAAAATATTTGCCATGGTTGTGTGCAGAGAAGGGAGAAAGTGAAGTCAGGGAGCCTCCCAGGTGGAGGTGATGTGGGGAGTGCTAGAGAGGGAGGAGACTGAGAAGGAACTGCTCCAGGAAGAGGGAACGAGGGAGGTGGCACTGGCAGGGTGGCTTTGGGAAAGGGCCATGGAGAAAATGAAGGGTCAGATCTGGAGGAACCCCTTGCTTTGCAGCTGGCCAGGACCCATCCACGGTCATCCAGTGAGGGACATCACAGGCACTTGCTTCCTTCACACTGGAGAACCCAGGAGTCCTTTTGAAAGAAGTTGTTTTAGGCGCAGGGGGTGGCTGCCTAGCCAGGGCCTCATGGCACCAGAGGAGGTATGATCTGTCCTTGTGCACGCCAGCCCAGCATCACCTGGACTAGACCACAGAGGACAGTGAAATGACATCCAGCAGAACTTAGGGTGGCACTTCAGTTGGAATGGAGAAGTGGCAGCTGCCAGCTCACCCAGACAGCTAGAATAGCCTTGGGGCTCACCACAGGCCACAGAGTAGGTCCAGCTTGTCCCGAGTTCCTATCTTGCACCAGGCTAAGCAGGGTGAGGAACAGAGACCCCCTCATTAGGCTGTGACACCCCAGCCTACAGGCTCCAGGAAGGGGAAGCTGCCGGGCACTTCCCTAAAGGCAGTTTCAGGGTGGGTGTGTCTGCCCCCACCCACAGTTCAGGAACAGGCAGCAGCCCACAGAGATCTCCAGAGTCCAGGATACTGACCACCCCACCTCCATGGCTCCCAGGTGGCAGCGAGTCCTGGCAAGGCCTTGTGACCACCAAATGACAGCCTTGCACACAGGGCCTCAGCAGCTTCAGCTTGTAGATCTCAGTGGCGAGAGCTGGCCCCGCCCTGCAGCCCTGAGCCAGGCTCCGCCTCCTGATACATCCCCTGCACCTCCCCCTTCCTGCTTCTTAGTCCAGCAGCAATTCTGAGATTTGAGTCAGCCACCCGGCTTTCTACCCCTTCCTTCAAACCTCTCTTCCCAGGCTTCTCTCCCACCCAGAGGAACAGTCCTAAGCCTGGGAGACCTTGGGGTCCAGAGTCCTTCTTCCTGGCCATCCACCTCCTTCAGAGACAATTGGCTTTGGCCTGGGAACTCAGGCCCCAGCACTCCTTGCCAGAAGTTTCTGGGTGGACTAGGAAGCTTTACCTGACACAGGGGGTGGGAGGGGGGTGGTCATCTCTTCAACTAGTTTACTGTGAACCTATTGTGCTGAGAGCCCTAAGGTGACAGAGGTGGCTGGGACCCTGCCCTCCAAGTGCACCTGCCAAACAAAATAGAGGGAAATAAGCCCCACAGTTTGGGAGGAAATCAACAGGGTAACCTGAGAGCCACTGGGAGATGTATGCAGGATGGAAGAGTCTGAGGAGTGGAACTTGAATGATGAGAAGGGACCAATTGGGTGACAAGCCAGGAGAAGAATGACAGGTAGAAGCAACTGAAAGTGCAAAGAACCTAGGGAAGGAAGGGGCTGGATGCTCCCGGAATGGAAAGGAGGCCAGCCTGGCCAGAACAGTGAGAGCATGACGGACAGTGGTGTGACAAAGGGCTGCTATGAAGCGTCACTGAGAGGTGGGGGGTTCCCAAGTCCTCAGGGGATGCTGAGGTAGGGGTGAGTCTGAGCCTGCAGCAGGTACCAGCATCCCAAAGCTAGTGACTCATGTCTGGCCCTGCAAACCCAACTTGTCTTGGCACTCAGGGTGCCACTGATATGACTGGGGGAGACCTGCCCAGTGCCTTGGTAGGGGACCCGGGAACCCTCAGGGCTTTGGGGCCAAGGTCTGAGCTGAGCCCTCCTCCTTGTCCTTGAAGAGTTCATGGCTTAAACTGCCATGGAACCTGCCACATACACAGTCTCTAAAGGCCACCTCCCCTGAGAAACCTAGGTTCCTTAGAGGACCCGGGAAATGATAATCGACCCTACCCCCCAGGAGCCGCTCCTCTGCTCACACTGTTGCCTCTACGCCATGCTGTCCAAAGGCTGGGGCTGGGAACCTCTCCCGCGACTCCTTAAGGTCTTCATTAGCACTGCTCCCTGGAATTTAATTTAATGAAGGCGCAAAAACAGCACTAATGAAAGTGATGCAACAGCAAACAGTCCATGAGAGATGCCTCCAAGGCTCAGCCACTTGGGCTCTGGGGCTTCCTGTAGATCAGAGGTCCTCAACCCCTCTGGCCATGGCCCAGTACTGCCCCATGGCCTGTTAGGAACCCGGACTGCATAGCAGGAGGTGAGCAGCTCACAAGCTAGTGAAGTATCCTCTGTAATTCCAGCTGTTCTCCAGACCTAGCAAAGCAATTTCAGCTCCACCATCAGGCATTAGATTGTCATACTAGTGCCAAAAAGGCTGTAGATTGTGGCTGGGAGTAGAGTGGGGAGAAAAGAAGGAGAATGTGTCCTGGGAGGGATGCTGGTCACTGAGACCTGGGAGCATGAGATGTTACTCTGCTTAATTGCAGGGAGCAAATGCTGCAACTGACGGCAACCAGACAGAGTTAGAGAACTGAGCCTGACTGGGAACTGCTTCAGGCTCATGGAGAAAAGCTGTAGAGATGCCATCAGCCAGTGCAAAGGCCCTGAGGTGAGGACCAGCATGGTGTGTTACAGCACAGTCCAGGCTGTGGAATAGCGCCAGGGGGTAGTCAGCAGAGGCCAGATCACGGGCAGGGAAATTTACATTTCCTTCTAAGTGCAACTAACTGCTAGAGGGTGTTAAGGCAGGGTGACAAGATCTACTATTTTAAAGTTCCTTCTAGCTACTATGAGGAGTACCTCCTGTGGACAAGAGAGGAGGCAGGGAGGGACGCAGGGAGTGGCTGCCATGTAGTGCAGGAGATGAGGGTCCTGGAGAGAAGCCTGTGGAAACTGGGCTGCCCACGTCCCCTACAAGGGAGCTCTGGGGGAATGGGGGGGGCACGTATGACTGCATTGAGCTTATTTCCTCCAGCAGGTTTGGGCTGGAGAGTCCCCTTCAGCCCTACCCACAGGTGTGGCCTCGCCCCCACGTGGACATTGTTCATTTAAAAAAAACCAGTCTAAAAGGGTTCCTGACGCCCCCATTCCCACTTCCCCACCTTCATGCTCCTCCCCTGCTAGAGTTACCATCCCATTTCTCCATCGCTAGCCCTGCCCCTAGGTCTTGGCTAGCGCCAAGCTCCCTACGAACCTCAGGACTGTACTTCGCAAGAGAAAAGGCTGGGAGCCCCAGGAGTGGGGCCGAGAGCTGCGCAGGGTGCAGCCTCGCAGACCAGTGCCATCCATCCACCTTCGGCCTCCTGCCCCGACCCCGCACCTGCCCTGGGACCCCGCAACCCTTCCTGCCCCTGCCCGGGCCCACCACAGTCCCCTCACAGCCCCGCCTCCCCAAGTTCTGGCGCCCACGCCCCGCCCACGACGGCCTCCTGCAACTCTGGCCTCCCCCGCCCAGCTAAGGCCGGAAGCGGCCTCTGCGCGCGCTGCCCCGCCTCTTCCGGGGCCTCTCTAGGCCGAAGTACGAGATTTCGGTGGTCGACAGCCACCGAGCACGGGTTCGCGGGACAATGGCGCCTCCTGGCGGGCCTGGGTTGCAGCGCGGGAGCAGAGGCCGGCCCAGCCCTTATGGTCCCGTGGTCATCTCCCCTCCCGACTGGTACTCAGGATGACTCCCGCCTCGTTCGCCTCCGGTCCTGGCACTGCCTGTGCCGATCGCCAGTCCGGGGCCGGAGAGGCCCTCCCTGCACAGGGCAGCAGTCGTTCGGCGTCCCCTTGCTCGGAGCCCCCTGTGGCGCCTTAGCGCCTTCGCCCTTCTATGACCCCAGCCCCAAGGCCCTCCTCCAGCCACCTCGGCCCATCCTTAGATCATCCTACAATACCCGCCTTTCTGCTTCCTCTGGTCCTGGTATCTTCACACCCTCCTTCACACACTGTTCCAGGACGCTCTCTCGCCTCCACCTCCCCAAATTCACAGTGGAGATTAGATGCTGATTTGGGTGATTATCCCGGTGGGTCGGGTGGCTCCGTGGCCAGAACCGGTGCGCAGTGGGGAGTGGGGGCCTGGCAGGGGTCCCAGGGATCCTTGTGCCCAATGGAAATAGGGGGAGCAGGAAGGGGTAACAGGTGGTGCCTGAGGGTGGGGGCCGAGCGGGGTTCTGGGAGTTTGGGTACAGTCTAGGGAGGGCTGAAAGAACAAAGCAGAGGCTCTGAGGGTCTGTGAGGCTGGTCAGCAAGCGCGGATGGTCAAAAAGGGTTCTGGGCAGTTTGACCCCAAAGACGTCGGCAGGGTACGAAGAAGAGCTGGGTACTACTTGGAGGGGGTCTCAGAACTCTTGGTTAAGGGTCAGACTGAGAGTCTGGCCCCTTCTGCAGGGGGTCCGGGCCTGGCTCCTTGAGGACCCAGCCAAAGGTGGGACTAGCAGCTCCTCACTCACATGCCCACGACACCCGGTGTTGAGGCCTCCGCCCGTCCTGGACGACCTCTCGCCTTCAGCCCCGCACGGATCCTTCTGCCTGCCTTCCTCCCATGCACCAGCCAGGAAGCCTTTCTGGAAAGACTTGGAGGCTCAGGGCCTGGCTGCGCAGCCGGTAGCTGACCAGCTCAGCAACATGACTGTGGCAATTTCTAATGTTGACGCCAGGGGGCAACAGAGGCCGCCTTCTATCGATTTTGGAGGATTAGGTCGCTTCTAATCCCAGGTCCCGCTGTGTGAGTGGCAGGGCAGGTTTGCAGCCTGGTGTGGTTTTGAAAGCAGTTTTATTCTTTTAGACTTTTTTCCAGGGCTAGTCTTTCTTTCTAAGTAACTTTCGGTCCATTGTTACTGTTCCAAGTTGTTTGAAAGTTAGTTGCTGGTTGACTTTAAATTGAGGTCAAAGCAGACTGATGATTCCTCTGGGCCTCTCCACATGCTCCTTGATGTCCTAGCTGCATCTTGGACCGATAGTGTTCCTAGCTACCAGGACTTGGCCAGGCCAGACAGTAGCCACCCTTGCATACTCCCCGATGCTGATTGTCCAGCCTCCATCTATTGTCTTCTAGCTCCGTTTCCCCAGGGCCCTGGCCCAGAAGTCCTTAACCTACCCCCAAACCACCAGCCTACCAGCTTCTTCCCATCTCTTTCTGTCCATAGCTGCTTCTTCCCAGTCTTTCTTAAAAGCCTGTTGGGCCTGCTCCTCTCACTTCACACAAGTTGTCTGCACTTGGTTTTTCCAGTTCCTACCTCACTCTCTTCCAACCATGCCAGTCAGGTTGCCTCTTCCTCCACAAAGTGGCCCTAGTCAAAGTCCTCAGCGGCTCATACCTTGGTCTCCTCTCTACCCTCACCTCCTGGAGCACTTGATGCTTGCCGGGCTCCCAGTGCCCGCATTCTCCTGGGTTTCCTCCTGCCTACTGGCCGTTCCTGCTCAGCTCATTTGCTGGTTCCGCTTCATCTTTCCTACCTCCTCCCAGGAATGTTCCAGAGCTCAGCCCTGACTGCTGCCCTCCTCTGCCTACACTCACCTCCCCTATCTCATCCGGGCCCCTGGCTTTACGTCCAGTCCACTCTCCCTGCTTCCCAGGTCTAGAGCTCCAGCACCAGCTGCTCTACTGACTGAACTCAGGTCGCACCCCCAGCGGTGGACTTGGCATCTCCACTTTGACATCAGACTAGTCTCCCTCCCAAGCCCGTTCCTCCCCCAGCGTCCCTCAGGGGGTGCAGTGGCAGTTGGGTCCCTAGACAGCCTTGGAGTCACTCTCAACTTGTCTCTGCCCCTCTTCTCTTGCCCAAACCATTAAGGAACCTTGCTGCCTCCACCTTCAGGACAAGCTCAGCGTCTCACCCTAATCGTGCCACCACCTGGGCTGAGGCACTCGATGCGTTTGTCTGCAACGACCGCAGTAGCCCTTCTGTCAGTGTCACCTTTGGCTTCCCAACCCCCACCCAGAATCTAGTCTCAATGCGACAGCTAGAATAATCCACTGAAAACTTAGAGGTGCTGCTGAGTCAGGTCCTGCCTCTCCTGTGTTTAGGGCCCCGCACTGGCTTTTACCTTTCCCAGAGAAAAATCCAAAGTCCTCATGGTGGCCGACAAGGCCCCATAACATCCGCTCCCTCATCAGACCCCCCTCACCCCTTCTCTTCTCTCCCGCTTCACCTAACATCAGCCACAATGGCTTCCTGGCTGCTGATCTCACATTCTGCCTCGGGGCTTTGCGCTGGCTGATCCCTCTGTTTGCGACCAATCCCTGTAGGCAATCACATGGCTTTCTCCCTCTTCAAATGTCTGATCAAATGTCCCTTTCTCACCCTGACCCACCTCCAGACCCCTGCTCTCCATTGCCCTCACCTTGCCATTTTTACTCCCTATCGTACTGAGCATCTTCTGACAAATGATATAACCTAGGGATTATGCTTCCTGTTTCTGGAATGTAAGTTCAAGGAAGCCAGGGTCTTCGCTTTGTTCATGCTGTGCACACAGGCGTTGACACAGAAGGAATCTTAGTAAACACGTGCTGATTGAACGATTGAATCCCTTTTGTGCTGATCGGCAAGTATGTGCCTGTGCACACAGGTGAGCTAGGTGCGGGCAGGGAGACCAAGGCCCAGATTTTGGTCTCTTTTCCTGGTCTATATTTGTTGTCTTTCTGTTACAAGCAGTCATAAGAAAAACAGTGAAAAGAAATAGAGAAGATTTCTGTCCTGAACTTTCTGGCTGTTCTATCTTGTCAATATTCTAAGCGGAATAAAAAAAAATTTAAGAGCACCTTTTTAGAGCAAAGAAGGAAAAACAAATCTGCAAAATTCTTCAAAACATACAAAAATGCTTCGTGACGACAAAGGGCCCGCAGACCCATCCTCATGGAGGCTGGGTGTCTAGGACTTTGACAGCTACAATGAAAGTTACTCCTTTTCAAAGTCACGTGGACGCTTGGTTTGGGTGTATGATGTAGTGGTCACATCGCCTGCACTCTCTGCCTGGGGCCTGCTGCCCACCGGTCAGGCTGGAGGAGACCATGCTGGGCGAGCAGGGATGAACGGCCTCCGGGGCCAGGGTCCTTCCTCCACCTCAGCTGTGTGTGTGGTGGGGGGAGTAGCCGGGGAACTACTGTCAGCACATACCTCTCGTCTGAGAGGCCTGAAGCCAGGCCTAGGGTCTTAAGGGACTCCGGGCAGTCCTGCTGCTGCTCTGACCTTCAGCCTTCTTTGGATGCAGGGTCTGTTTGCAGGATGGACTTGACCTGCATTGCCTCCCACCTCTCAGCAGCCTGGGGTCCCAGGAAGGGCAATAGCCCCATCTGATGAGGAAGAAGCCGGAGACCCCCAGAGGGCAGCCCTTCACCCCAGGGCGCTCTGGGCTGCAGCCACCTCTAGGCCAGAGTCCAACTCTTTTCTGGGGCCACGGGGTTCCCGGGTGAGTCCTCAGGCTAAAGTCAGGCGCCTGGGGCTGATGGGAACCAGACTCAGGAAGCCCCCCTCTGACTGGCTGGCACTTCCGTAGGCCTAGCAGCCACCAGCTTGAGGAAAGTTCTTTCTTCAGGGGTTCCTCATGCTGGCAGCCTCCTTGCCAGTTCAAACTGGATTTGGACTTTGCCTGCTGCCCTCTCCTCAGAGGCCCGGCCGGGTGCGGGGTCTCTCCTAATGAGGGTTTGGTGCCAAGGCCCGGGCAGCTCCATCCCTCCGCGTCCCAGCTGGTTCAGGCCTGCCCTGGGCAGTGGGCAGCTTCCAAGCGTTACCCGGGCCATGGCACCTGGGGCTGCCCTGTGTCCTTGCAGCCCCTGCCCCGCTTTGGACACCCCCACTCCAAACTCAGGCCCCCCCATACAGGGACTCGCTAACCCACCTTTAGTTACGGTTATTCAGGCTTTTGCTGTGAACACAAAGATCAGCCTGACGGGGTACAGGGTCCCTGGACTTTTGTTTCTAGACTCGTGGCACTGACAGAGGGTTGACATGGCAGCCAGGGGAGGGCAGGGGGCCTTCCGCAGGGCTTCCGCAGCTGCCCCCAGCTCAGACCCTCTGTGAAGCTGCTGGGGATGCACCTCACGTTGCCTCCTTCCGGAGGCCTCTCTCTGTCCCATTTCCTGGGGCCTCATTAATTCCTCCCCACCTCACCCCGTGAGAAAGCAGGTCTGTGCTGAGCCTGGCCCAGGCCCAGAGCCGGGTCTGAGCACACCGCTGGTTGGTTTGGGAGGCAGGGGGCGGAGTGGGGTAGGAGACTCACCCTGTCCCCACCCTCATCCCAGGGAAAGAAGCCGGAGTGGCCTCCATCACCATCCATGTCCCGGCTCCCATTCCACTTTCCAGGAACACAGGGACCATGGAGATCAAGAATATAAAACACAGCTGGTCTCATGTATAATATTTATAAAAGGGGGCCGCCAACCAGCCTCTCCCAGCCTGGCCCCCGGGGTCTTTGTCTCCCAGGGGCAGAGATGCTCTGGGCCCCGGCCTCTCTCTTCCCCCGGCAGTGGAATGTGAGCTGCAGCCCGGGCTTGGGGTGGAGTCCCAGCCTCCCCAAGACTGGGGAAGGGGCAGGGCAGGGGCCCCTTCGGGGTACCCACACCAGCTTCACCCTCAGAAGAACCTGCTGGCTCCAGGCATAGGGTGTTGGGGTCTGTTCCTCGTGGAGGGGATGAAAAAAGGGGACAAAAGTATCTAAGGAACGGAGCCCAAATGCCTGCAAGGGACCCAGGAGACAAAAGGAGGGAAGCCAAAGGGGCTGAGGGAGATGGGGGCCCAGGGTGCAGACTGTGGCCCAGCAACAAGGTGGGGGGATGGCTGCAGGCCTGGGTTCCAGCTCTTTGTGCCCCTGCGTGGCGTGTGAGCTCAGCGTGTGCCTCTGTGTAAGGAGGATAAGCGGCTTGGGTGGGATCTGAGGCAACGGGAGGGGAGCAGGGGCACAGCCCGCCCCGCTCCCAGCACAGGAAGGCCCTGCCGCCTCGGAGCCCGGCAAGGTAGTAGCCCGAGGGCCTCGGTCCTGGCTCTTTAACAGAAACCTTCCACAGAGAGGGCATGGGCGAGGCCAAATGCCATAGTGTTAACCACATCTTTCTCCTCCCCGCTGACTGGCCACCAGGTGAAAGAGTGTGGGCAGGGTTACTAGGACAAGCAGGCAGACAGGACGGGGTGTCCTAGTGGTTTCCTTCATGCTGGCTGGTCCCGGAGGCCCAGTCAATGATGATGAAACTCAAGCTCATGGTCATCAGCAAGAAGCCAAGCACAGCAAAACAAAGGGCCTGTGGGGTCAGAAGTCAGGATGAGGTCTGGGGTTCGGGGCAACCTCCTCAGCCCACAGAAGCCCACCAGCCTCCAGGCCCCTCGCACCAGGATTTTAGGGGTGGACCTTGCAGGTTCCTTCTCAGTGGGCATGATCCGGAAGTAGAAGATGGCAGGGAAGATGAAAATGAGGCATGGGGCGGATGTGGCTCCTGCAAAGAAAAAGGCATGGCCATTGCCGGCTCATAGCCACGTATGGGCTGAGATTCAAGGGTGTGCCCTTCAATGAGATCGAACATTCCTGGCTGGGGGTGGGGTCTCAGCTTGAGACTCTCTCTACTTGAAAGATCTGCGGAATTCTGGAGAGCCCACCAGCCCCTCCCCTTGCTCTCTGCCCACCAGGGGGAAGGCTAGGGCTGTGGGAGTCAGAAGAATCTGTCAGTAAATGAAGATAGCAAAGAGGAGAGGCAAGCCACAAGACTGAGATGGAGCCTTAAGGATCTTGGGCTCCTGGATCTCGCTATTCCTGAAGGCTTTTCCATGATTTGAGCCAATGTATTCTTTTCTGCTTAATCCATTTTGAGTAAGATTTTGGACATACACGAGTGAGAGTTGTTTTTGATATCCATAATACTCAACCCCCAGCCTGTGTGTTGGTCCCTGCGTTGTGTTAGGGGGTCAGTCTCTTGAGGTGGGTCACTCCAAAGATGTCTCAGAAGTGCTGCCATTCCAGCTCAGAGCCCCAACTGGTTTGAGATGATAAACAGAGCACCTGTATTCCCATGACCCTGGGGCGGAATCAAGGCATCCCATTGATCAGCTATATGGATCTGCTACTCCCTTAATCACTCTGAACTTCAATTTCCTCATGTGTGAAATGGGGACAAGACCTAATGATGAGACCCTCCTTCGTGGAGGCCTCTGACCTCTGGGCTCCACCCCGTGCCCCAGCAAGGGGAACCAGCTGAGTGGTTCTGAGCCCTCAGAGGGGATCGGAATAGCCTTCCCGACAAAATCCCAGACAGGAGGGTAAGTCGTGCCCATGGCCAGCAGCCATCGCTCAACTGTAGGGTACGAGCTCAGGAGTCTGCCAGGATTTGCAGAAGGGAAGTTCTCTGGGGCAACACCCAGCAGGGCCAGGCTCTCACCGATGATCCCGAAGATGCCCAGGATGTTGGGGGCGAAGATGACCAGTAGGTTGATACAGGTGAGCAGGCAAATGGCTATGAGCACGTGCCGCAGCCAGCTGAACTCCTCCTGGCTCTGAAACATCATCTGCTGGATGGCACGGCGCACCTGGGGGAGCGTCATCAGTCCGTCAGCACCATCGGTCCCACCCCCTGTTGGTCTGGCCACCCGGCCACCGGCCCACTGGCTCACCGGAAACAGAACGATTGGCACTGTGAGTGTGACTGCCGTCAGCACAGCCACGCGCACACACAGGATCAGCACATCAAACGGGTCCACCTTGCTGTAGGTGTGCAGCAGCTCCGACTCCACCCCGTCTGTGGCGGGCAGGGAGGGTGGTCAGCAGGCGGCCCAGGCAGGGGGCTGGGCTCCGAACCCGGGTCGACCCTGACACTGCGGGGCGTGGCAACAGACTCACCTCCACAGAGGCAGGGCACAGTTAGGTGTCACGCACCTAATGAGCACCTATAGCATGCAGGGTGCCATGGCAACTGGCCAGCCCCCTGCCCCCCAGCCTGGCCTCTGTCTCTGCCCAGCCATACCGTAGAAGGTGAGGTAGCCGAAGAGGGCGGCCAGGAAGTACATGACATACATGACGGAGATGGACAGGTTGGAGATGCGCTGCATCTTCTTCTTGGAGGGGCTGTGGGGGACAGAGACGGGGACTGGACCACACTGGAGATCCTCACGTGCCCTGGGTCCCTGGCACCACACCCTCACCATCTGTCAGCAAGGAAGCCTCCTTCTTGTCCCCAGTGCCACCCACAGCAGCTTTGGAGATCTCTGATTAAACGACTTGGCTCCTGTCACTCCCTCGCCCCCTCTCAAACCATGTCCACTCCCCCCAAACCAGCTCAAGTCAGCCCCACCCCCTCGCCCAGCCATGGAACCTACTCCTTGAGCTCTGTATAGATGGGCAGCACCTCGGGGTGGCAGACGAAGGCGAAGGCCATGATGGGGATGGTATATGCTGTCTGGGGGAACACGGGGAGGGTGTCAGGGCGGCCCCCAAACTCTCACTGGGCCGCTGCCCCGTCCCCGGCCGGTCAGAACCTGTATATTGAGTGTGAAGTATCTTGGGGTGCAGAAAGCTATAGCGTCAGTGTCTGCCTGCAGCTGCGTCTCCTCCTTGATGAACTCCCCTAGGCTGATGTTGCCTGTGGTGTTGGCAAAGTTGGGGGGCAGCGGGCAGGGCACGTGGAACTTTTTGTAGATGACCTGGCGAGGGTGAGGAGGAGGGTATCAGGGCCAGGCTACGCTGCCTCGTAAATCACTCTGCAGCCACATCGAGATCAGGATGGGAGCAGCTGCCTTCTAACACAGGTTTACCAAGGAGACCTGCCCCCTCCCTCCACCAGCAGAGGGTGACTCACTGCAATTAGGAAGAACACCATGCAGCTGAGAGAGAAGCCGCTGGAGTAACCCAGGTAGCCTGCAAAGTGTGTGTGTGGGGGGGCTGTGAGACTGGGGGGTCCCCTCCAGTACATCCTTCCAACATCTCCCCCCAAGGCCCTGGCCCTGTCACACTCACCAAGCTGCCGCATCAGTGCCAGGGGCAGAATGACAGTGACAGAGACCAGAATCACCAGGTAGTTCCCGTTTACGTACCAGTCCCTGCAGGATGGGAATGGGGAGCCGGGATCAAAGCCCCGCAGCCTTGGGTGGGGCCGCCTGCCTCCACCCCCAGTTGGCGTCACCAGTGATGCCCTGAGTGACCTCCAAAGAATACTGGTTTACAGCTCTTAGCCTCTCTGTCCTCATCTGCAGAATGGGCACACTCTCGGCTCTCTCCTTCTGGGGCAGGGAGGACTAAGGCACCTGCTCTTGCTTGGTGGCCATCAGATCAGAGTCACTGCCCTTGTCGTTCTCAGGACACACAGGTCTGGGTCCAGCCTCCCCAGGGAGTGGTCGCAAGGGGCCCAGGGAGGTGGGGCGTTTTCCATGGGGGTCTCAGGGACTTGCCAACAACCCGCACCCCTGTGGTCCCTCCTGGCATCTGTATCCTGCCCCACCTCAGGGACAGGGGGTCCAGGGAACTAAAGGGATGAAAAATGGGACCATCCTTCGAGGGCAAGTCCAAAGGCCAGCTCCTTGGGAAAGACCCACAAAGAGGAGGGTTTCGGCTGTTTGCCGCCTCCCAGACTCACAGCCGCTCTGCTTGCCTGGGCTGTGTTGCCAGGGGCAGGGCCTGCTGACTTCTCTGCCCCCGCTCACAAAATATGGTGGATGCCATCGGTGCTGGCAAAGCTAATGACAAGCAACTGGGACACTGTGGGCTTAATTTCCTAGTGGGGAGGGGAGGCGAACGCCCAAGCCAGGTCAGGAATAGCAGGTGCTTAGAGCTAAGCCTGAGGCTCTCAGGTCCTCCCGTGCTCACAGGTTGCGCCCCCGGCCAGGCGGGGCCCAGCTTCCTCAGCCTCACCCCGGCCCCACATGGCTCTCCTGGCAGTTCCCCTAGGTGCCTCGTAAATGTGGGCAGACTGAATGTTCACTCTGCTGGCTGGCAGCTCTCGGCCCCTCCACCAGCCATTTATAGGCTCTGTCATCACTCCCGCCAGCCCAGACTGGGCTTCTGGGGCCAGGGGTGGACATAGAGTGTGGTCTAGGGTCTCCTACCCTCGGCCAGCCCCGCCCCACCCTGGAGCTCACGAAGTTTCCTCCTCCAGGTTCAGGAAGCTCTGTATGACAAGGGGTAGCTCGGACTTGATGATGTACAGGTAGCTGGACATGGCTGGAGGGAGAGGGGTAGGCAGGCTGGGGTCAGTCCAACCGGCCAGCCTGCAGACCGTCCACCCGGCCGCCCACAGCCTGTCTGTGTCTGCCCGCCAGCCGCACCTCCGATGTTCTGCAGCGTGATGGCCAGGGCCGCTGCCAGCTTCCCCGGGGTCCCGAAGGCACGGTAGCCCAGCTGCTCATAGGCACGGATGCCTGAGGGCACGGGGAGTCAAGACATGAGTGCTCCTCCTCCCAGCTGCCCCTCCCCTGCCACAGGCTGGCCTGAGGCTCACCAACGACCCCGGAGGACTTGAGTAGCAGGTGGATGGAGTAGCTGGACAGCAGGGCGACAGCCGTCAACAGGAACCTGGGAAGATGGATGGAAAAAGGCTGCTGGGCTCCTCCGGCTGGCAGGGGGCAGAGAGCTCTGTGCATGTGGGGTCCGTGAGCCAGGTATCTGGACCCCCAGCAGATGTGGATGTAGGATGGGCGGACCCCAGGGGTGGTGAACGCCACCCAGTTTGACCCAGGGGGGACCATGACCCAGAAGAGGCCTTCCAGGCATCACGTCCCCTTGAGTTCTTGGAACAAACGTGTTTTCCATTTGGCTGCAGAAAAGAGCTCCCAGGTGAGAACACGTGTGCCCACACGGGCCTGGCTGCGGGGGTTCATCTGTCACGTGTAAATGTGGTAGAAGGACAGACTCAGGCCGGCGAGGCTGGCCCCGTGTTGTCACCTCAGTGGGTTTACTGGGAAATGACGTGTATTTGTTCGGCTGCAGCTTTTTTCTCAGCCATGGTTTGGGTTGAGAGTAAGTGCCCACCCACTGCAACCTGGGTCTTGAGAAAGGAAACCAGGGGCTCCTGTCTTTAGAAGGGTTGCTGACGGCACTCACAGGAAAAGGATGATGCCCGTGTTGGCCATGGCAAAGGCGAGCCCCAGGATGCCGCTGCCCATGATGGCGTTGCTGAGGTTGAACACCGACACCCCAAACGATGTCTTCCCCTCGAACTGCGGGCACCGGCGTGAGATGGGGGAGAGTCAGCAGATCGGGAGGGCGTCACAGCGCGTCCCCCTCACTGCCCCTCAGCCACCCATCGCTGCCCCAGAGCACCTCATTGCTGCACCCAAGCTCCCCACGGCGCCCCGAGCCCGCTCCGCTGCCCTGGCTCACATCAGTGAAGTGTGGCTCCTTGCTGAGGCTTTTCTGTAGGAAGCCCTCGCCCTCCACACAGCTCCGTCGGGGGCCCTCGACCCTGCAGACACAGGCCAGGGCAGGCAGCTCAGCTCCCGCCCCTTGCTCTGCACCCTGCCCTGACCCACGACTGGGTCCCTCCTCTGCTCACTTCTGGTTGCCTGCTGCGGGGGTGGTGACCGGGCGTAGCCCCTCCGAGTGTTTGCCATTGGGCACCAGCTCCACCATCTCCGTCTGCAGAGGTGCCTCCATGGTTCAGGGACCGCCACCAGGAGCACTAGCTCGCACGCCGACACACTCGGAAGTCTGCAGGGCGAATGGTTCCTCTGATGATTCCTGCTCTTGGGCCCGTGGCCCAGCCTCCCACAGGGTCTCAGCCAGAGCACACTCCCCAGAGGGTCACTCAGGACATTCATGCACATGGTGCTTTGCCTGCTGCCACCCAGAGACCTTTGGGGGAGTAGAGCTCAGACACCTGCTCTCTCCAGGACATCCTGAGGGGACACCTCAGCTAGTACCTAGCGCTCTCCTCGACGCACACACACCCATGCCAGCCTAGGCAAGTCCTTAAGGCCTCAGTTTCCCTGTCTGTGAAATGAAGGTCAGCCAGATGACCTGAGTCCAGAGCCCATGGTGCCAGGACCCTGGTGGTATGCAGAGTCCCAGGCCTCTGGGCCCCTCTCCGGGGGTGGGCCCTGGACTGACTCCCCGTCCCTGACGTTGATACCAGGAGACGGTTTCCTGTGCCGGCCCCGTGTGCCAGGGGCCTCCTAGCCAACCTAGAATGGCACGGCCCGACGGCTGGACGCCTCGGGAGCGGGTGAGGGCTGCGGGCTCTGTTCCCAGCCGCCCGGCGGGCACTGCTGGCAGCCAGAACAAAGGGCCCTCTGTGGGCTGAGAGCTGGCGCTGGGATCGGCAGGCGCAGAGGCTACCCCCCCAGAGCCAGGAGGCCTGAGGCAGTGCTGGGTGGCTGGACACCTGGGCCCTGCCCGCCTGGCTGCAAAGGGCCCTCAGGGGGCCTTCCAGGAAATGGGTGCCTCAGGGCCCAGTCCTCTGGGCCACACAGGCCTCACCCTTCACGCAGCCCTGGCCTGAGGGCTGTGTTCTCCCTTGAGCCTCTCCTCCCCTGCTAGGGATCCCCCACCCTTAGGTGCCCATCCTCCAGGAGTCTTTGAGCTCCTCCCCATTTCCTGGAGCCTCAGGCCGGGACCTTAGGGCCTCGGCCAGCTGTAGAGGGGCCTGGACCACTGGATCCGTCCCCTTTCCCGTGCTTAGGGTGTGGCTCTGCTGGGTCTCAAAGGAGCCAACCCCCTTTCTCTCCATCCCCAACCCTACCCACTGCCCAGACAACCCACGGTCCCCTCTCCCATCACTGTAGGGGCTGGGAGCCACCCATACTATGCCCAGAAGCTAGCTTGGTATAGTGCCCCCAGGATCTATAAGGATATTGTGAAGGCCAGACAAATCGGCAGGAGAGCTGAGGCCAGAGTGGTGACAACGGAGGCGGCGACACTGCCAGGTAGGCCAGCCAGAACCTAGTCATGATGCCATGGCACCGTCTGCTTGGGACCCCGGAATCCACTCTGAATCCCCTATCCCCACTCCAGATCCGGACGGCCTCAGGTCTGCTCTTGAACCTGGATCACAGGGGTCTCAAACTTAGCACTTGGGACTGTGGGGTGGGTAGGGGTGGCTAGGCTCAAGCTGCAGGCCCGAGTGTCCCAGAGCCCACACAGAACTGACCAGAGGATCACCCCGCTGTGCCTCAGGTAGCCGCTGACCGGAGTTCAGAGCCCAGGCATGTCCGTCCTGGGGACCCTGCCCCTGGCCCCGTCGTACACCTCAGTCTGCTTCTCCTGGCTCTGATGGCGGCATCTAAACCCTTCTCTCCTCCAGCCCTGCCCGCTCGGGACCGTGACATGTGAACATCTCTTCTCACTCCTCTCGCCCTGGACCAGAGTCCTGGACCAGGCTGTCTTCATGCCCCAGCCCGGAGGCTCCTCATCAGCACATGCCTCCAAGGATCCCAGCTGGGTGTGGAGGGGCCGGCACCTGGTCTCCCGAGTCACTCAGGGGTGCCCCCTGGCTCTCAGCTGGGGTTGCCCTTGCCAGGCCTCCTGTCCTGGGCAGGCTGGGACAGGCCCCCAGAGTGTGCTGAGTCGGCAGCCTAGACAAAGCACCCTTCTCTGCCTTAAAATCCTTCCCTCGCAGCCAGGCACTGCTTCCAGGGAGACCACAGCCCATGGCATGGTCATGGGCCAAGGTGCCTGAGGTGCTGGCTCCGGGTTCCCTGACCCTCCAGCATGACCTGGGCGTATACCTTCAGGGCCTGTCTATTGCTGCTGGGTCTTGAGGTGGCCTGAGTTCCCAGAGAGGACATGGAATACCCTTACTCAAGTGGCTTTCAGTTTGGAAGGGACAAACTCCCAAACATATCCCTCACCCTATGGCTCCTGATGCAGCTGAGTGTGAGCCACGTAGTGCTTGGACTTAAAAAGGGGGAGAGTGAGCATCAAGGAAGGCTTCCTGGAGGAGGAGGTGATATAGCCAGTTCCGAAATTCCAGTGGGAGTCCCCCAGATGCGGAAATAGGAAAGAGCAACTCAAGTAGGCGGCACAGCGTGGGCAAAGGCCCTGAGGTGTGGTCTGAGACAGGCTATGAGGGTAAAATGAGGGTTCCAGGGCCACAGACAAGCCTGACGAAGCCTTGAAGGCCAGGTCAAGGAGTCTGTACCTCAGTCTAGTGCAGGGCTAAGGGCCAGGGGCCCAGGGTAGAGATTAGCACCAGGCTGGCATGTGGACCCGCAGCCATTCCTTGAAGCTGGCACTCATTTTTGACAGTTCCCACCCCTCAGGACTGCCACCTCCCAGGCCTCTTTCTCTCAGGGAGTCAGAAGGACCCAGGGGATCACCACTGCCCAAGGAAAGCTTCACTCCGGGGGGATTTCCGATTGGACACCCTGAGTCTGAAGCAGGCCCAGCCCTGCTTCACTGTGTGATGATAGGCAGAGCGTTGCCCACTCGGGACCTCAGTGTCCTCCTGTCCCTCCAGGGGTCCCTCGAAGTCTGAGCAAAGCTGGGCACAGAGTGAGGAGCCTCCCTGAGGCCTTTGTCCCCAGAGCAGGTCATGAGCTCCCAGTCAGGCTCTGGGGTGGGGAGATCGCTGAAACCTTTGGTGGGTCATCAGAAGAGCATCTGTCAAGGGTGCAGCATGGGCTTGGGCAGTAAATCGATGGCCCAGCCCACTGCCCTGGGGCCCGTTTGCTCTGCTAGGAGATAAGGGACAAGAGAGAACAGGAGCCGCAGGGTTAGCAGCAGGTAGCGCCCGCCTACATGGGCATCACAGGGTGAGAATTCATCAGGCACACCTAGGAGGGTGTTGAGTTTGGCTAATTAAAGATTTCAAGGCCCAGGAATCCAGGCCACCACGGGGCCAGCGCTTGCATCAGCTTCTGTGGGAAGCACATCTCTCTGCCTTCTTCCCCGATAATCAGGGATGGAAGCGGGTCTGTAGTAGCAGGCTGGCTACAGGGAGGCGACCACACTGTCCGTCCCTCAGTCCTGTGGCCGCAGCCCCACAGAGCTTGCTGCCATGGCCCCCAGGCTTCTCGTGCCTGGGCAGCCCTAACCTCAAGCCAGATCTCAGAGGAGAGGCAGCTGGCCTGGCTTGAGGGTCCACTGTTGTTGTCCCTGGGGGCTGAGTGACGAGGCTGCCCTTGGTTCCAGCTCACGCATCCTTACCATGCCCCTTCTGGGTTGAGACAGGGCGCCCCTTCCAGACTGGCACCCCTCTGCCTACCTGCTTCAGGGGGAATCAGTCTCCTTGGACAAGCTCTCAGTCAGTAGGGAAACTGGATTCAGGGGATACATCTGAATTGTGTGTTTTCAAGGCGCAGCCACAGGGGTAGGTCGGGGGCTGACTGCCGAGGTCAGGGGTCTAGTAACAGGTATGTGGGAGGGGAAGGTACTAAAACACACCTCTTGCCCCTCCTCCAGACCTACAACTCCAGATTTTGACCAGAGTATATCCAGTCTTCCTCACTGTCAACGACACTAGGTAAGTGGCTAGTGTGTGGCCAATGCCTGGCTGGTACTGAGAGGGTAGCAGGCAGGAAGGACACATCCAGGGACAGGCGGATGACCCAGAATGCTGCCGTGTTGGCCACACCAATCCCTCATCCTCCAGCTCCCTGGCCCTCATGTCTGGAGTCTGTGCTTCTGTGTTCTGGGCATCCGGAAGTGTCTAGAAGGATCTGAGGAGCCCAGCTGGGGCCGGAAGGTGGACTTTCCTGTGACAGGGCACATTTTCTACACACCTACCAGATGCTCAGAGTTGGGCTAAGCCTCAGACACCTAGGCCCCCCTCCCGCCCAGGGCTGGACCCTGCTTGCTCAGGCTGCCCCCAGAAGAGGCTGCAGCTGGAATCTCTTGACTCAAGACTGGACTAGAGCCAGCAGCAGCCCCCTCCCCCCATTGCCAGCCTGCTGAGAGGGACGTGCAGCCTGAGGTCCAGCTGAGGCAAAGGACAGGACATCACGTGTCTGTGGCTCCCCAGGAGCAGGGGAGACCCCGAGCCAGCCAGTCCATCCTCCTCCCTGCTGACCCGGAATCCCCTGGAGGCGGCCAAATATTTAGACAGCCGGACTTCTGGCCCCAAAGAAAGCTGGAGCAGGGGCCTGGGGCAGCTCAGGACTCATTGAAGACCCCGATGGGGGGGCTAAAGGCAAGGTCAGCCTGAAGGAGAGGCTCCATCCAGTGTCAGGAAGAAGCAGAGAGGGGCAGAGGGAAGGAAGAGAAAGACAGGGAGAGAAAACACACACATGATACACGCCTCCATGCATCCTGATCCAGACAGAGGCACAGGGAGACAGAGAAATGCTGATGATACAGAGGGACACAAACAGAAAAAACTACAGAGAGACATAGATGGATAGACATTCAGACAGGGAACGAGAGACATGGATGACCAGAGATGGCCAACCAGCCAGAGATGGCAGATGGAGAAAGAGACAGATGAGACAGCAAGAGATGGCAAGAGACAGACAGTGAAAGACAGAGAGCCCTGGAAGGAGCAAGAAGGGAAGAAGGAGCCAGAGGCACAGGCGAGGGCACAGCACCCCGTGGGCACTGTTGAGATGACCAGGCAGAACCACAAGAAGGCTGCCACAGCGTTTCCATGTTCCCACAAGGGCAAGTTATGTCTCCAGGTGCAGGGACATCCAGAGGGTGGAACTGAGCTCACTAGGGCCACAAGGCCAGGCCCAGCTGGAAAGAGCCCCCTAGCCCAGCACCCAGGTCTGGTCTACCCACACAGCAGGAAAGACATACAGAGACGACGATCAGCTGAAGCCACCCCATCCTCAATGGCCATGCACGTGTGCAGACGTGCCAACTGAGAAGCTGTGTACAGGACGTGGCCCGCAGAGCGGAAATTCAACACCAAGCTACTCCGGTCTGCTGGCCGGAAAGCCCCTACTGCCCCAGCAGCTGGTCCTTCCCTTTGGTCCCCAGAAGCCCCGCCTGATCCTCTAGAACACCCCACCTACCCTACGTTTGTCTTCTTATCCCAAGTCCAAGGCCAGCCCGCCACCCACCAGACCGAGGGTGCACAGGGCACATAGTAGGCACTCAGTAAAGGTTAAATGAATGAAATGGGCTCAAGGTCCTTGCCAAGCCCCCAAGCCATCTCACCTGCTCCAAGTGGCACCTGGATCCTGCCATGTTGGCACTAGAACATTCTCTTTCAGGGCTCCTATCCTACTACAGCATAGGCTGCACACACATCCCAACCTCCCCAAAACAGGTTTTCCCCTCAAACCAAGGTATACTCAGTTCAGCTCAAAAAACTTCCCTGACCTTATCCAGAGGCCATGAACTACCCAGCCTGTCCATTTGCCTGGGGCTCCAAGGCTGCTAGCTAGGGCAGCAGACACTGGGACAAAGAGCAACCATTTCTCTTGGTCTGGCCACCTGGAGCCCTGGACTGGGGGCGGTTTTGTGACATAGGCCAAAAGAACCAGTACTGAATAAAGGGGTGACTGGAGAAGCCAGTGAGATATATGGGCTCTATTGGCCCAAGCAGAATGAAGTTCTGAGACACATACCCCCAACCTCTCTCAGAGGCACAGTCCTCTGCTCCCAACGCCAAGGAGTCAGAGACTCATTCCTGCTTTCTAGTCATTCCAGTCCTCCTGGAGACCAGCCAGGCCTGGCCTCATCTATCCCTGATTCCTCCCACCTTTGGCGCTTCCTGCGGGAAGCCTTCCATGGTTGTGCAGGATCTCCCCCTTGCAAAATTGAACCGTCCCCAGATCGCTCCGGCTTTCTATGCTCCAGACTGAGAACCTCTGAGGGATCTGCTTCCTTTCCAGAAGGAATTGAGCCCCCATGCCAGACAGCGAACTGGAGAGGAAGGAGTGGAAGGTGCAAGAGCCTCTCCCAGGGGCAACACAGTGGCCCACGGAAGTCATGGAAGGGAGGACAGACCTGGCAGGCTGATGGAAGAATGGGCCGGGGTCAAGGTGTCCCTCACAGTGCAAGGATCTTTGACTTAGACCCCTCAGACCTGTCCTAGAGCCCACACCTGGGCTCAGGGCTCAGGTCACTGTGGGGGAGAGGGTGGATCCCCGTAGGCCCCGCCCCTGGCTTCCCCCTCCCGGGGTGTAAACAAACGCACGCATTCGCTGTGGCCAATCCAAGGGGCCAATGGGGCGGGGCGGGCTCTTGCAAACCGAGTCCAGGTCCTTAACCCCCGCGGATGCGCGGGGCCATCTCGCACCACCGGCCGGAGCGGAACGCACGTAGAGCCCCGCCCTCGGGCCAGGGAGCCACGCGCACCCGGTGCCTGCCGTGCTCGCCGGCGCCGCTGCGAATGGCACGGGCTGCGGGACCAACATGTGCCCCGCGGCCCCTCAGGCAGCCCGGCCGGGTCTGCCCTCCAGCCCCTGCCCGACGCAGCCGGGATAAATATGCCCGGAGTCCTCGCGTGCCCGCCGGGCCGATCCGCCTGTCAGGCGCCCGTCGGGGCAACACTCCAGGGCCTGCTCTCAGCCCCTCTGAGGCCCCCCTCCCGGGCCCTCTCCAGCCGGTCCCTGTGGGCCGTGCCTCCGAAAGCTCATCGGGTGCCTCGGACCTCCTGCTGCCCCCGCCGGCCCTACTGAGACGCCCCGAGGCGACCTATCCAAGCTCAGAGCTGAGTCCTGACTGGGGCGGATCACTAGACGCGAGTCCCGAGCGCGGCGGAGTCTGGGGCGCCTGCCTGGGGCAGGGCGGGCGACCAGAGCTGCCCAGAGCCCGGCTACGGACAGCAGGGTGGACATTAGGACTCGGCCCGCCCGGTGCCCGTGGGCTGGGGATCGGCGCCCCCAGCAGTACCTGGCCTCGCGGGTGGGGACGCGCGGTGCTCCGCTCCCGCCGGCGCTGTCCTCTGCTCGCGGCGGCGCTCGGCGGCGGGGGATGAAGGGAGCCCGGCCCCGCCCCCGGCCCGCCCCGCGCCCGTCAATCCCGGGCGGCCCGAGAGAGGAGGGGCCGGTCCGGGGAGAGGCTGGGGCCCCGCCAACCCAGCAAACGGGCCGCGGGAGCGCTAAGGAGCCCCTCGGTAGGGGAGCAGCTGCCCCGGGAGGGCTCAGCTGAGTCTTCTGGGGGGAACGCTTCAGTCCAAAGTAGATTCCCTTTGAGTGTCCCCCTTAACCCCTGAAAGGCTCTGCCCTCACTTCGCCGAGCCAGAAGGGGCTCCTCAGCCAAGGGGAGTGGTAACAAGTCAGCCTCAGTGAAAGGTGCTTGAATGGGGACTTTCAGACATTGCTCAGGCGACCAGGCGTGTTTGTGCCTGCCTCGCCCTCCGCGAGCAGCGGTAGGGTAGGGGCAGCGAGGACCGGAGGGGAACCAAGTTTGGCTCACACTGACCCTTGCCTGGCATCTCCCTGGCCATGTTCATTTTCTTATTTCTAAGGAGTAGGAGACAACTGTCAGTCTGCCCATGGGAAGTGGGGCCTGGGACTTGGTGCCCTAGTACCGGGAGTTTTAGGGTGGCCCCCATTCTCAGCGGGGATTCTTATCCCACCCCTGCTGCTTTTCACCCAAGGCCTGGGTGCTCAGAGGTGGTTGGTGGGTGTTAAGGCCTCCAGGTTCAGCTAGCAGGGAGTTGGGGGAGGCCTTAACCTTAGGGAGAGCTGGGGTGGGGGGGGGTCCCAGAGCAGCTGTGTCTCTTGCTTCTCAGCCACAGGCTTTGATCCGATTAACCCCATGGCCTCTGCTGTTTCTAGTCAAGCTGGATGTCTCCGTGTCATGTCTGCCCCCGTCCCTGGTGCTAGGGAGAATGAACCCAGAGGAGAAGCCTAACCCCTTCCCTGCCCTGGACTCCTGGACTCTCTTCCTACTGACTCTCAACACCACCACAACCAAGCCTTAGTGTACCTCAGTTTCCCTCTGCGTCACAAGGAAATGGCTCTGTCTTTCCCCCTGGCCTGAGGGGAAGCTGTGAGCCAAGGGCAGGGGACTCAGCTTTGGCTGGGACTTCCAGAGGCGTGGGAGGACTAGGATGGTGGCAATCCTTGAAAAACTCAAACTGCCCAAGCTCCCATGCTGCCTATGGCTGAAAAATGAAAGGGACCAGTTTTCTTTTGTGATCTAGGGCTGATGTCATTCCCAGATCAGAGCTTACCTTGGTCAAGAGGGACCCTAAAACTCTCACCCTCCAAAGGGGATTGAGGACTGCCTGTGGGACAAAGTCAAATAGGAGAGGTGCTGACCAGGGTCTCAGGTCTGCCCTCTGTTTCCACCTACAGACATCCTGAATGCTCACAGAAGCCATTTGCAAAGGGCCGTGTGCTCCCATTGGCAGTTCCTGAGGGGCCAGGCCTGGATTTAAGGTCACCCAGTATCTGGGTGTTGAGGCCTTCCATCCAAAATGGAGGGAGCAGGAACTGGCTGGGCTGCGCTGCTGTGGGAGGCCCAGAGGTGGCATGATGTGGGGTCCCTGCACTAGGTCAGTTGTGACCAGGCTGGGGGAAGGGCCGTCTGTTTGTTGATGCTAGGCCTGGGCCCTGGCCAGTGCAAACACAGCCCAAGGCCTTTCCCACCACCTGCCGAATCTCCCAGCCCAGCCAGCCTGTGGCGGCCGGACAGCTGGCAGCCAGGATGGGGCCCTGAGAGCTGCCGGATACCTTCTCCCATAGACCGGAGAGAATGTCCATCCACGTGGCCCCAGTGTTAAGGGCAGCCGCCTCGAGTGGAGGCTGGGGGAAGCGTTATCTCAGCCTTCCGCCCAGCCCCACCTCTACTTCCCCATCTCTAGAAACTGAGACACAGGCCCAAGAGACTACCAGACATGCGGGGCAGAACTTAGGGTCCCAGGATCGCTCAGACCCTCATTCCAGGATCTTGCCAGCCCTTTGCTCTCTTCTTCCTCTTCAGTCATGTCCCACTGGCCTCCAGCTAGGTAGCCTCCTCTCACCATGCCACCCCCTCCCTTGGCACACCATTCACACAATGCACCAAGACCCTCTCTACTTGTGAGGCCCCATCTTCACCTCTACCCCATTTCCCCCAGAGCCCAGCATCCATATCCACTGACTCCTCGGATGCTCTGCATCACGCCCAGCTGGCCTCCCTGACATCCTGGCAGCCCGCTCCTTCTCCCAGGTGGCCTCTCCACCTCCCCCCTGCCCCGCGGGCCACATACATTTCTGCCTTCACATTCCTATGCCTCTGCCCCTCTGGTTCCCCACCCTGTCCCACCCCCTTAGCAAACTCTTACTTGTCCTTCAGCACCCAAGTGGAAAATCACCTCTGAGAATCCTGCCCGAGCCACTGGGAAGAGCCAGCTCTTCCTGCGCTTCCTGTGGCTGCTCGTGCCATCCACCCACAGAGCCCCAGCCTCAGCATCTCGAAGGGCTCTCTCTACAGGCCATGCAGCTAGGGAAGCTCTGGCCAGGTTGGAGGAAAAGCCTGGTGAAGAAGCAGCCCGTGGGCTTGGCTCTGCCAGGGGAAGAGGGGCAGATGCCAGGGTGGGGAAGAGAAGGGTGCTCTGCACGGGAGAAGCAGCTTGGCCACAGGCAAACTTGATGTGAGTGGGAGATTAGCACTGAAAGGCGCAGGGCTGCATGCGGGGGCAGGACACTTGGCCTGGAGTCATGTTGGGGGGTTGCTCCGCAGTGGGGAGGACCCATGCCTACAGCTCCTGACTATACTCTGCCCAGCTAGGCGTCTGGGACACTTCTTCTTGAGCACGAGCAAGGGTTTGGTCAGTGTAATACAGTGGGTGGAAGTATAGAGGGGACGCTCTTCCCCAGCCCTTCCCTAGCCCGGATCCCCAGAGCTAGTGACCTCGTGGCTGAGGCCTGCCCCACAGTCCTGGCATGCCCTCCCTCTCTTCCCTGAGACCTGGCCCCCAGCTTCTCTGGCCACTGAAGCGGCTTAATGATTCCAGGTCACGTGGGCAGAGCTACTGCCTGTGGGGAGGGGTCAAGCCCCCAGTGGCCACCCAACCAGGCCCTGACGTCAGTGGCATTAACCGTCTGCCAGGCTTGTCTAATCTCTGGTGAGTGGCCAGGCCAGGTTAGTCCCGCCAGAGCCAGTGCTGAAGGCCAGGAGGGCCCTCAGGGGCACCTTGAGGTTGCAGATCAGGCAGGGATGGTGGTGGCTGTAGGTTCCCGCAGTCAATGACCCCTGCCAATGAGATTAGAGTGTGGCCACAGTGCTGACTGTGGGCCAGTTCTCTCTGCTCTTCTGCCCTGGACCGTGAATCAGGCATTGAGCACCCACTGATCCTGCTCCTTAGGGGTAATTACACGGTGTGGTGAGTGGGTCCGTGGAGGCCTGCAGCCATGGACAGAGTAGCTTGAGGCCAGGTAGTGTCCCCAGCCTGTGGGACCGAGGTATATGGCCAAATCCCAGACTCTGTGGTCAGAACCATACATGGGAGGGGACTTCGTGGAGAGTGGAGTCCAGCCCCTACAGGGTATTGGGCTTCTCTCTGCCCCTCATCCAGGAAGGCTGAGAAGCTCATTACCTTCCTTTCAAGATGAGGCAGCCAAGCAGCAGACGCCATTAACCCACCTCGCCTGACAGCGTCTTCCCTCTCTAGCCAGCCATCTCCAGCTCCTCAGAGCCTCCTGTCTTCTGCCTTGACTCTCTCCATTAAATCCCTCTGTCACTCTCCCCTGCTCCACTCCAATCCAGTCAACTGCTCAGAGGGTCTTTAGTTGAGATGAGCAGCCCCAGATCAGCTGGGTCCAAGACCACCCAGTGGGGTCCTAAACCACTGGCCCGAGCCCTAATTTCTTCTCAGGCCTGGACTCCCTAATCTAGCAGTGCTCAGGTCTGGGTGCCCTCACTCTCCCCTTTCTAGCAACCCCCCCCACCCTGCCCTGGGCCACAGCTCCACCCTCCACCTGGACATTGAAGATACTGCCCACATGCTGCCTTCTGCCCAGCCCCAGCTATCCATCTACCTCCTGGACATTTCCCCCCAAGTGGCCACAGGTCTGAAACACTCAGTCCCTTCGATATTCCTCTGTAGTCCCAGCTTGGGGGAGCATCATGGGCACTAGGTCAACTGCACAGATTCAGACCCTCATTGCTGAGCCCCTCTTGCCGATCCTGGCCCTGCTGGGTAATGAGGACAAACATCTTCCTCCTGGATCCACCAGCCTCACTTCTCACCTTCCTCAGCCCCACTCACACCAGCCCCCAGGAAAAGCGTATGCCCCTATATACATGTTTTATGAAATTGTCTAATGATGATTTTTCCTGGAAGCAATTTGAAAAATATCATTAATGATTTTATTTCCATTAAAGCCAGGAAAATAAAATTATAAATTCTGTTTTAGGTATAAGTAAAATATTTAAGATTAAAATAATGCTTTGAGTTTTAATATACCTACTGTCAATTATTTCAATGTTTATTTTTAAATTACTTTAAAGTCCCATAAAAATATTAACCCTTAAAAATACATAAAACCATATATAAGAGTGGACATTTTTGCTTTTGGTTTAGAATCCAAAATGGCACCAATATGGCTTGGCAGGGCTCTCTCAGATCTTGTTTTTATTTAGAGTTTTTATATTTTGTGCATCATGGACTTTTGGGGGCAGTCATTTTGATTTTTTAAATTCTTGCATCAATATATTATTTATCTTGATTACTGAAATTTTGGGCACCACCTTAAGTTTGGCACCGGAAGTGATGCCTCATTTGCCTCACCCCTATCCCAGGCCGGCAATTACGTCCTAGCTTCAAAGGTTTTCAAGACTCATCATCTTGTGGAGGAAGCCCAGTTCTCAGGCATATGTCCCCCTTCCCTGCTCCTGCTCCACTGAACTCCTGTGATCCCCAAGCCCGGGTTCCTGTGTCTTATATACTCTACTGTTCTTGCTAGAATGACCTTCCATTTCGAAACTCCCTCTTGATCCAAGACTATCCTTGTGAACATTTTCCATGGCTCCTCTCACCCTCACCCCCACCCCAAGGGGCACAAGTTGGTCCCATGCTCCTCAGAGTGCCCCTTGCCATGTCAGGCCAGGTGCTTCAACCTGGAAGGAATTGTCCTCCCATTCCTGTCCAGCCCAGCACTGGGCACTTCATAAGTGCTCATGACTCATTATAATTAACATTCTCTCCCTTCCCCCAAGAAAGGACAGCTGGGGCCTGATGCAAAGGTTTATTGCTGAGTCGGTGCATCTAGCTGAGGGAAGTGCACATCGTACCCTGGCCTTGCTAGACAAAAGCTCCTGTCCTCGCCCCGGCCCAGGGCCTGGCGCATGGGCATCAGCAAGGACCCGGCGATTGATGAGAAGTAGGGAGCAGGGATGTGGGGACATGGGCCTTTGTCCCTGATGGTTCAGGCATGGCCCTCAGCTTTTCCTGCCAGGGAATGGGCTCAGAATAGAAAGGGTGAGAGAAACTGCTGACAGAGACAAGGGTCACCTGGATTTGCTTGTGACCCCACCTGAGGTAGACCCCTCTGGGCACAGCCTAGGCCTCTATCCTGTCCCAAATTCTCTGCTTGGGGCTGATCGATGGGAGCCGGACTCTGCCCCAGCCACCCCTCAGGACAGTTTGACCATTGGCCACAGTTGATGTCAACAGTACCCTCCCTCAACAGACCATCCCCTTGGCAGGCTGGCCTAGAGTACTGTGGGTGGGTGGGTGAGAGAGGACGTGGATCTGGTGTCCAAGGACAGAGGGCAGAGACTGTGGAGGAAGGGACTATGGTGTTACTCTGAGCCTGGTATGTGGGGAAGGGTCCAGTCTGAGTCTCTCCCTAGTACCCAGGAGCTCCCAGGCCTGCCCCTACTCACTAACTCATCTATATAGGAGCTTCTCGGGACAGAGCAGGCTTGAACTTTGGACCCCTGAAGCTGTGGGGAAGGATAGTCACTGGCCACTGGGTAGACAGGTGTCAGACTTATCACATGGCAGTGGTAAGGTTGGAACGAGCTGATGGTAAGCAGCAGACGTGCTTGGAGGAGGGATCCCCACCTGCCCCCCTGCCCTTCATGAAACTCTGCGGGGACGCCTATTTGCTGAGCCCAGACCCACCTCATGAGTCATGGGCCCCCTGGAGCGGGAGAGCTGCGGGAGATTGGTCCGTCGGGCACTGCTGAGTCACCGTGTGCTCTAGCTGCCCCAGTCCTGCCCGTTCCTAGCTGGGGCTGGCTGTGGTGGGTCCTGGAGGCCAGTGCAGCCCGGCCATGAAGGGCGGTGCTGGGGTTGGGGGCATGGGCTCTGGGAAGCCTGGGAGTCACGGGAAAGGGGCAGGGCCTCAAGGCTAATGGCGCTCAGGTTTTTGGGTCTGTGGCTGGTGGGACCACAGACTGGGGCCCAGGAGTCCTGGGGGCGTTGATAGGGTCCTTTTGTTTGGGACTACAAGGCAGCTAGGGCTACAGGGTCTCAGGACGCACATCGGTTCAGTAACCTGGGAAAAGAAGAAAGAACCTTGTCACTATCCCCACCCCCAAATAATTGAGCTTAGGCTGAGAGACATTGTGGAGGTGGGTTTGGAAGCAGTGACACCTGGGGCCCAAAGAAATTAAGTGTGTGGGACTTGTGAGCCAGGGGAGGGGCCTGTGGCAGTGGGGTGGAGTCTGAGGAGCCGGGGTGGGGCCCGGAAGCAGAGGGATCTGGGAGTTACGGGCCAGACAGTGGAGTGGGTCTGGAGAGCTGGGCGGGTCTACTGTAGCGAGGTGGGAGCTAGGGAGTTGGGGCTAGAGCTGGGGCATTGTGACCAAGGGGCAGGACAGGGGAGCCTCGGCCGAGAGGAGCTCACCTCAGAAGAGGCCACAGTCTTTGAGGTTCTCCTTGATGATGATATCGGTGACAGCATCGAATACAAACTTGACGTTCTGCGTATCGGTAGCGCACGTCATGTGGGAATAGATCTCCTTCACGTCGCGTCGCATGTTGAGCTCGAGGAACTGCACCTTGATGTAGTTGCCCGCGTCCTCGTACGTGTTGGGCCCTGGCGGGGAAAGGTGCTCTCACTCTCTGTCCCCAATCCTTGCGGACGGGAGGAGCGCAGACCGAGATCGTGGGCGTGGGGTGCCCCCTGGCGGCGGGTCCGAGAGTCTCACCGTCGTAGTCGGGGAAGCAGATGCTAAGATGCGCCTTTTTTATCTTCTCGGAGAAAACGTCCTTCTTGTTGAGGAAGAGTACAATGGACGTGGTGGCGAAGTAGCGGTGATT